>JAKWJC010000365.1:20566050-20871050 GCA_027704865.1 Solanum neorickii
CCCAATCACATTTACCCTACCAAAGAGGTCCAATAGGGCTACCTTACAATGGTGACAAGAAGATCATAACGACTTTCCTAAGAATTTATATGATGTCGTTCCATCCAACCAACTTTAAGTCTATCATTCCTTTACTTGAAGGATACAATTACGGCTTTCTACTTCAACATTCATAACCTTACCACACGGTTCGAGGTTCCACCTAAATGACATTCTTAGAATCATTCAAGGTCTCATGTTATTCATACATACAAGACTAAGACGCTTTATCTCCTAAGTCAAGACATCTCATATTCACATTAATGCATGCATCAAGTAAGGGACACAAGTCAATAAAGACAAGACATAACATATTTCACTTTAACACATATTATATGTCATTCTAGAAGCACATAGAAATAATCATTATAATCTTATTGTAATCCTGTACATTACTATATCATCATCAATATAACCATCACAACTCATATAGTCAAGTAGGAACAATCATACATCAACATCTAAGATTACACATATAAGCACATAGTCATAGTCTACATGATCACATAACATACATAGAAAGAACATATACTTTCACATTGATCACATGCAAATAGATATGCTCATACTCCACATACATCAACTACACAAATCATCATAATACTTCAAGTAGTGTCGACAAGTCCATGGTCATCATAATATATAAAGTAACGCCGACAAGGCCACATCAATTCACATAGCACCGCCACCATAAGTGGACCATACCAATCAACATTATAATACAAAAGCTATATATAATATTAAGAGAGTTAGGGCAGCATACCACCCATTCCATCTCACCACTTCAATTCAAAGCTAAATAATCCAATTCAATACCAATGGGCCCTTACCCATAGCCATGAACATCAATTAAATACATAAACTATAATACTCAATGAATCTAGGTAAATTCAATATAGATTTATAAATCTACGACAACCTAGATATCAATAAAATTATTACATCAATCAATAGCCCATAGAAAACTACACTAGAATTCATAATAATTAAGTCAATATCAATTAAATAAGCTTACTATTCAATGGATCTAAGAATATTCAATACTCAGTTGGTCAAATTAAAACAGCCTATAAACCAATCAATCATAATCTATACATAAATCAAAAGCCCATAACAATCTACAATTGAATTCATAAATATCAAATCATGATTACATAACCCATATTTTAGTCAAATTGAGAGATTTGAGAAGGTCAAGGTTTCATGGATACTTTCAATGGAAAACATCAATTATGCATCAATAATATCATATCTTAATGTTTGAAAAACTTTAATGCAAGAACCCAAGACTTAGAGTAGAAATTGGACTTTTTTCATCTTTTTGAATCTTTGAAAATCATATTTGAAATTGACATTAAGTTGATAACAAGCCTTAGATGAAGAAATCACATACCTTATTAGAATAATCCAATGACAATAGAAGAAACTCCATTGAAGATCCATCTTCAAGATCTATCTTCACCTTGAGCTTTCATGGAGGTTTTTGAAGAAACTTTGGGAGGGAATGGATTTTGATTTAGGTTATAGGAAATGAGAGTTTTATGAATTATATAATCTTAAAATACCTTTAAACACCCAAAATAACTATCCTCCTATCTTATAATACATCGAGTGAATTTCCCAAAACCCCCAAGCCTTAAAAGAAAACTCAGGAATTTACAGCACCATCGACGCCCTAGCATCGACAGTCCGTGGGTGACACAATGCCCCATCGATGGGGTCCGTTAGTTTCTTATGCAGCTCCTCAACCTTCAGGACATATGGCTCAATCGACGGGCCGTTGTTTGGGGAAGTCAATTGCCACTGCCTAGCAATGTT
Organism: Solanum neorickii; assembly: GCA_027704865.1. Lineage (NCBI taxonomy): Eukaryota > Viridiplantae > Streptophyta > Magnoliopsida > Solanales > Solanaceae > Solanum > Solanum neorickii. Next base: position 20,567,908 of record JAKWJC010000365.1, read on the forward strand.
GAGCTCCAAGCAGGGTCCTCCTTCTAGGGCCCTTTGTGGGTCCTACATGGAGTCGTACATGGACATTTCCAATCCAAATATGTTCATATACGATTTTAAGACCTACCACATCAATTTTATTCAAAACTAACACGTAAAACCTGACAAAACATGCATAGACAGATAAGGTCATTTCAAGGCAAACCTTTCGAACGTCATGGATGTTCTTGGACATTTGACCTCCAAACTTCACGAAACTTGACACACTGCCTTTATATACAACATGAATCCTTTGAGTACCTCAAAAACTCATGAAACATACAATTAGGAACATAACCACATATAAGGCACATACTTAGACGTCAAATATCTTGGTCGTCTGATATATCGTGGTTTCACGGTATTATTAATACTTTTTCCTTAAGTTTAGTGTGTCCAAAAGCCTTTTTATGCTAATTTTTATATAAGTTTCTTTTTATTTTGCAGGAAATCTGTCCAAAGCTGAATGCGGAGATTTTGAGCAAAGAAATGTAGAAGAGACCACCTACGGAGCTTATGACGGTCTATCGTGCTTGTGACGGTCCGTAGGTGGCAGCGTAGTACAGCTGTTGAAGGAAGATGGGGAAGTCTGACCAAGTGTGGGGTTACGAAGCTTGTTAAGGTTCGTCGTGTCTATGACGGTCCGTCCTGCAGGTTCGTCATGAAGTTTAGAGAAGTAATCCCATTACCCATTTTCCAAGAGTTGAAATGTTTTGGAACGAAGACCTTCGACGGACCGTTGTGCCTATGACGGTCCGTCATACTTGCCGTCGAGGGTAACGAAGAAGAGCAGCTGAAGAAATTGCATAAGTATGGGACGACGGAATCCATGACGGTCCGTCGTGACCATGACGATCCGTCGCGAGGTCCGTCGACCCAGCCGTGTTTTGGCAGATTTCCAGCTAATAGAGTCCTTGTTTAATTAGGTTTTTATTTTTTTATAAATAGTTCGAAAAACCTCATTTTTGAGGTTAGACGTCGGATAGTTAGACTCTTAGATTGTTAGACTCCGTATGGTTAGACATCATATTATTAGACTTTGGGTATTAGTGTTAGATTTGGAGATTCTTGCAAGTGATTTTTGGTGATTAATACACCCTCAACTTAAATTCGTTGTTTGTCCTCAAGAGACGCACTATGACTCAATACAAAATCTTTGTACAATAGTATCCATGTTTTATCCGTTGCAATCATTTGGCTATCAATCCCGATTAATCTCATCAAACCTATGCATGCTATCACTATTAGGCTTGAATTATGTGGGATCGGAACATGACACAGACTCACCATTCACTAACACCTATCCTCCTCAATTTATCACCGAGGTGCTAACAATTCTGGCATTGCAACTAGTGTCCTCATTTTTCACACAATGATTTCAGTTTGAGTATAAGGATTACTTTTCAAAACTCGCTCTCAGAACAAAGTCACACCCATTCATACCTATTGCCATAAGCTTGCTCTTATTTTCACTGCATTAAGTTCGTTATACAACCCTTAGGATCACGATAGAACTTTCTTAGCTAGTAACATAGACTCAGGGTCAGGTAGGGTATATTTAGATATACTTTAGTGACTTTTTGCCCTCCTTGACATATCGGCTAAACCTTCCACTTTCTATCATTTTATCTCGCCCAGTTTCTCATATTCTTTCACCTTGCTATTTTCTCTTCTTTCTTCATTTGTGTAAGTGACTCTCTTCTTTTCTTGCTTGTATTTCTTGTATATTTTTCTTTTTCTTTACTTTTAGTTCAACTAATTCTTGAGTCACTTTACTTTTGATCTTTCTCTCTCTTTGTTCTTTCAACCCCACTTTCCAGAGCATTCTTCATAATAGCAACCCTCAACTCATGGCTTTGCCATGAATCAAGGTACACAGTACCCAAAGTTGGGTCAGGGCCATAACGAAGGTTGTTTACTACATTAGTCACCCTCAACTTATGCTTTTGGCATAAGCTGAGGTGCACATGTCCAAGGAGGGACCAGGGTCAACACATTGTTCCCAAAAAAGATCAGTTGGGGTGAAAAAGAAAGGTCAAATTTAAGCTCAGATCATTTGCATCAAAGAAGGATAAATTTCATTTGGTTTCTTTTATTTAGGCTAGAAATGGGTTCATTTGGTTTCTTTTATTTAGGCTAGAAATGGGCTATATTGAATAAGGGCCTATGATCCTTTCCTAATTGTCTATTACAGCTTACTTTTAGCAGGACTAACCAGGCAAGTTCTAGCTCATTATCAATAGTGGACTATTAAAATCTTCCTCACACTCACTTGACATCTCATCACTATACCAGATTATCAGACACCTAGTTCGAATTTTAGACTTAGGGTAATGCAATGGTGTACCTCTATGTCATGCTTAGAGCCACACAATTATCAGTTACAATGCCCAATCATGCATCATTTTCCAACTTATCAGGATATCATTTTAGCCATCATGCTCCAAAATTAAACTATGTACAAAAGATATAGATATGACGGTTCAACAGAAAAAGTTATTAGTCTCTTGGGGAAAAAGAACACAGGCAAGAAAACCCCAAAAGAGGATATAGTGAATTGGGCTACTCAGACTTCACCCTAGCACTCACTTTCCATTTACCCCATCCCCAACAAAAAGACATGCAATTGTCCCCAATGCATAAAAAATTGAAATACAAGAGTGGTAGGTGAAGCAAACCTGGGGCGCAAAGCGTCGACAATTAGCACGGACCGTTGTCGATGTACGTCGTGGGACACTAAAAAATTGGAGACCCTTAAGAGAGGGGTCTCTGAACGTCATGACGGTTATGCAGGACGGACCGTCGAGAGAATGACGGTCCGTCGTAGATGTCCGTTGGAGGACACTTAGAAAATGTGAGAGACCCTTTGGAATAGGGTCTCTGACAACCAGAACGGTTGTGCAGGACGTACCATCGAGAGAACGACGGTCCGTTGTATGTATCCGTTGGTGACTGTTGCAGAGTGATTTTCTACAGAATTTCCTGGTGATGTGCCTGCAAATTTAAAACTCATTAGTAGAAAATGCTACCATTACTAGAAAGAATGAAAGGGAAAAAAAACTATAAGTATTGGGTTGCCTCCCAACAAGCGCCTGATTTAATGTCGCATCACGACTGGGGACACTTGATTACTCAGACTTCATCAAGATGGTATGCCTCTGTCACTTCATTCCCCGATGCTTTATGCCCAAAATAAGGTTTTATTTGATCTCTATTCATCTTAAACCGCACTCCCTCCTTGGCTTTTAACTCAACTGTTCCATGAGGGAATACTTGGGTGATCAAGTAAGGGCCAGTCCATTTGGACCTGAGCTTGCCCGGAAGACAAGGCAACCTGGAACTGTCTACAAGCACCAAATCCCCAACCCTAAACTCTTGTTTTGCACTTTTTTGTTCATTCTCCTTCTTCATCTTTTCTTTGTGGGATATGGCGGATACTGATTGGAGCTCACCACTCTGCCTCATAGTCCTACACACGTTGAAGGTCGCTTCTTCATTGTTCAACCGAAATTTCATCTGCCCCTTTTTCATATCAACTAAGGTTCTACCTGTAGCAAGGAATGGCCTCCCAAGAATAATAGGCACTTCAAAATCGACTTCACAATCAAGAATAACAAAATCAGCCGGAAAGATGAATGACTTCACTTTTCCTAGCACATTATGGAGTATCCCTATAGGCCGTTTCACTGTCCGATCAGCCATCAGTAGCCGCATCGCAGTGGTTTTTGGGTCACCCAAACCCAACTTCTTGTAGAACGAGAGGGACATGAGATTTATGTTTGCCCCCAGATCACATAATGCTTTCGCAAAATGTAATGACCCAGCTATACAAGGAATAGTGAACGCACCCGGATCTTCTTTCTTTTGTACAAGGGATCTTGTAGCAATAGCACTACAATGCTGCAGTCTATCATCATCCTCAAAAGTGACCGATTTTTTCTTTGTGACCAAATATTTCATAAACTTGGCATAACCAGGCATTTGTTCTAGAGCTTCTACCAAAGGGACATTGATAGAGAGCTGCTTTAGCATTGTTATAAAACGCTGATATTTACCATCTTCGGTCTTTTTCACTAATCTCTGAGGGAAGGGTGGTGGTGGTCTAGGCATGGGAATTACCTTCATAGGGACTTCTGCATCTTTTCCATTGCTATCTTCTTCCTCAAAACTACCCTTTACCACCTTATCATCATCCTTTCTCACATTTTTCTCATCGGACGGCATAGGTGGGTCAATGGTTTGCTTACCACCCCGAGTAGTGATCGTCATACAGTGCGCGTCATTTTTTTTATTATGGATAGTGTTGCTAGGAAGAGTGCCCGGGCCGTGCTCGATCTGCTTAATCGAAATTGCATTTGTATCAACTTTAGATATTGGCTTTGGGCTTCCCCCGTTTTTAGTTTATTCTTGGTGGTAACCTTTACAGAAGTTGCTTTCACCGTCATAGATTCCTTTGTCTGGATTTTTGAGGTCATACGTTTCTTGAATTCCTTCTTTTGCTTTGTCAGATCAGCAAAAAGAGATGCCTTCGCATGACTTGCGATGCTCAGCTCCATGTCATGCGCTCGTGTAGCAAGTTCCTCAAAAGTTAGCGGTTTGATACCTTGTAATATGTATAGAAATCCCTAATGCATACCCTGAATGCACATTTCCACAACAGATATTTAAGAAAGACAATCTTTGTAGTCCAAACTCAATTATCTACAATGATTGATATAATCCACCACAGGATCTTCCTTTCTTTGCTTAGTGTCGGTCAACTTTATCATGCTAATACGAGTATTGTAAAAACGATTGAGGAATTTCTTCTAGAGGTTGCTTCCAACTATCAATGGACTCGTGTTCCAGGTCGATATATCATTCAAATGTATGCCCTTTCAGTGAACGAACAAAATGTTTTACCAAAAGGTCACCATGTGTTCCATCATTGCTACAAGTATCAACAAAGTGTGATATGCTGCCTTGGGTTCCCCTTGCCACCAAATTATTGAAGCTCTAATGGTTAATAGTTTGTTGGCATTGATAAACAATCAATCCATCTGGTATATGTCTTGGAGTAATACAAGGAACTTTGTGGTGTTCCGCCATATTGAGCCATGATAATGTTTGTTAGCATGTCTTGCAACTGTTGGACAGATAATGCTCTAATTGAAGAAAATTGTTTCTCCTTATGAAATTTTAACTTCGCTGAAGACTCCTATACATCCTTGTTTCGTGGGGACATGACTTGACTCTCCGAGTGTGAATGTCTCCAACTTATTCATAAGTTTAGCAATATTAAGATTTTTTTCATCAATGAATTTTTTCAAGGCTTCAATGGTTTGCGCCATCATTGAAAATTTTTCGTCCATGTCGAATAAGTCAGCCATCAATGCATTGACATTCATTGAAGTTGGAGAATTCATTGAATCTTCAAATTCACCAAAGTTGGAGCCAATTTGAGAAAATTCTCCAAAGAACACTACTGCAAAATTGTCGCTAGGTATTGCAGTTATGACCATCATATGGTAGTTATTGTTTTTCATCATCTCCAAAGAAGTGAAGTGTACATATCTATCTAACCCACTGTTGTTGAACTTATGCCGAGTAATCAGGCTAACATGACTGAGATCAGCAGATACTTGTATGAAAAATGACTACTCTTTATGAAGGTCATTGTAGTAGTTGACTTTGTAGTTTCTTGTTTGCAAGAGAAAGAAATGAAGAGCAGAATCGATCCTACAGGTAACTGCAAGCAAAATAAATAAAAGAAAAATGTTATTCTTATTAATGAATCTTGTGAGTATTATTATGTTGTTCTCTTGATTCCTCTCTCCTAAACTTCTCTATAATTTGAGGGTCATCAATAGTGTATTTCTCGAATGTAGAAAGATGTAAACGTCCTTGAAATGTATTTGATCTTCAAAAATGACGGGAAGTACTTCGCCGTTCAATTCGATCTCTGGGAAGGACTCATATTAATTGCACAACAAGTGTGACACAACTAAAATTATATATTAGTGGTGGAGCCAAGTTTTATAACATAGGTATGTACATTCTTTACATAGGCAAAAGGAAAGTGATCCGTTATGATGATGCTTGCTGCAGTGACAAAAAAATGGCTTCAATCATACTGCAAATTGTAGCCAACATGGCTTTTCACTGATAAAAATGGCTTCAATCACACTGCAAAGGTGTAGCCGACATGGCTTTTCACTGATAAAAAAATGAAGCACAACACTTAGTTGAAGTACTGAATGTAGGAAGTAGTAGTTTTGGAAGAAGTCTATATACCTTGTTATAGTGTTTTGGAAGGGGAGTCTTCACCTCTAGAAAATGCTTGTGATTGGAAGTGGCCTCTTGCTTGTCTTTTTATTTTTTGTGACAGGATTTTCGATGTTGCTTTTGCTGCTTCCTGCTGTGTCCATTGGAGTAGGTGATGATGGTGCACTGATGATGTTTTCTTTTTCCGCATATGACAAGATAATTAATTTTCCAGGAGTTCCATCCATTGTTTAGCAAATGACAAGATTAGACGAACTTTGCTGAGAGCCTACAACAACAAACCAAAATGACAGAAAAGATAATTAAGAGCAGAAGGAAACAACGAAGAAAATTAAAGTGTCCAGCTAACATCTGTGAGTTGAAACTATAATTACAATAGCAAAAAATTGACGAGATTATAAACACCACCGGAGACTTGAGAGGGTTAGCTGTGGTCCTATTGTTGCATATTTCTCAGATGTTACCCTCCCCCTGCAGTATTTGTTTAAATCTATTTGCAAGGAAACTAAAAGAAATCATCTACTTGTCACCCAATGACACTTTGAGCTGGCACCATTATCAGTCCGACTTCATTCATCAAAAGTCACATTCTCTGCATCTTTCCATCTTCCAACTGCAGAATAGATCTTTCCCTATAGTATATAATTTTCTGTGTTCTTTGGCTCCAGCTTAAACAGCCACCTTGCAGACAATTCTCCCAGTTCCACATTTTCATATATCACACAAGCACCAAGTAATGCACCCAGATGGCATGACTTGGTTCAAAAGTCACAGTTTTAATAAGTTCATATGCCTCCTCAAGTCGGCCAGCTTGATCAAGAAGATCAACCATACAGATGTAATGATCTGTTCTAAGACTACCAGAGTGATTTTTAAGCATAAAATTAAACAAACAAAGACCGTCATCCACCAAACCAGCATGACCACAAGCATGCAAAATCGAGGTGAAAGCTACTTCGTTAGGTTTGACCCCAGATTGCACCATCTCATTAAATAGTGACAAAGAAGTCTCGCCATGCCCATGCATCCCATAACCAGCAATTAACGTACTTCACAAGATTATGTCCCTTTCTTTCTTGGGTATCCCATTGAAATCTTGTGACCATTATCTAGATTTCCACATTTAGAGTATATATCAACTAAACTAGTAGTTACCTCAGCTCTTGTAACAAATCCAGATCTTACAAGATAGCTGTGCATGCTCAGCGCTTGCCTTGGATCAGCTTCAATGACAAATGGAGGAAGTACACTTTTCAGGGTTGCATCATTAGGTTTGACAGCATCTAACAACATGAACTTGAAAAGCTCTACCGCTTCTCTTGCAAGGTCAGTCCTCTTCTTGCTAGTCTTTGTAAATACCTGATAGCCTAGTCTAAAACAATTGCATTTAGCATGCATGTCAATAAGGCGAGTTTCTACATTAACATCAACCTGAAGCCTGAAGGTCCAGCCTGATAGCCCAGCCATGCGGCATTTGCCAAGCCTCAAATGAGGCAAACTGGCACATGCAGCAAGAAGGGATGCGAGAGTTACTGCATTCGGCTTTACACATTCAAGCTGCATCCTTTGAGAAAACCATAGTGCATCTTTTAAGTACCAATTGAAATGAAACCGTGGATCATTGTAGTCCAAGTAACCACATCTCTATCGATCATCTTCTCAAAAACCGACCTTGCTTTATATATTCTTCCATACTTGACGTACATATCAACGACAGCTTTCCAAACAGACAAATTGTCCCGAAAACTTACTTGTTCGACCAGTGAGTGAACCTCTCTGCCCATCTCAAAATTCTTCAGACACCCACACGCAGGCAACACGGAAAGCACAGTGGCACAATCAGCGTGAACACCAGCATCTTCCATTCTCCTGTAAATCATTAGGGCCTCTTTAGGACTATCATTTCGGCAATACACATTGATCATAGTATTCCAGGTCACAACAGTTCGTACATGCATTGCTTCAAAGACCCTCCTAGCACCCTCTTTTATCTCCACAACTCATCTACATGGACAAAAGTGAATTTCCCACAAAAGTATCCCACATATGGCCACTTCATTCAATGAATCATGCAACATCACTGTGTTCCATCCTAATCTCACAAAAGTTCCACGTCTTTTCTGCTAAGCAACTTATATATTCATTATTATTGATCAATTGGTCCAATGAATAACATCAATTCATCCAAAGCCCATCAACAATTCAGACACAAACATATACACTAACACATAAGCTTCATCCACGACAAAGCGATTTCTCGCCGCAACGCACATAGCAAAACCTTAAAGTTCGATTCAGCTGTAATTTCAAGAGCTTTACAGCTCCAAAATTAGCAGACCCCAAATAAAATCGAACAAACTTGAAATCCGAAAAACATATTTGTTATATCATAGAAGTTAACCACAAAGAATTTATAATCCAACCTAATTTAGCAGAAAGAAATATGGAAATCTAATTGAAAAAGGAGAAAACAACAACTCGAAATTGCAGACCTGATAACAGAAAGTATAAACAGAGCAGCTTCGACAGAACGGCAACCTTTTCTTCTATATACAACACACAATACTTTCCCTTTTGTATATACAAGGAAGCAACAAGAAAGTTAAAAAACTAAGCAAAAGCAGAAACAAAGAGCAGAAATTGGAGGTCACCATAAAGCCTTCAAAATTATAGCTGAATTGAACAAGACTGTGTTTGATGAATTTACAGAGAGCAGGACACGTATACACAAAATGCAGCCTTTGAGAAGCTAAAACGATAATAATACCCCTATTGACCTTTATCACTTTGAGAATCAGAATGACAAAAATATCCCTATTTGCCAATTGAATGACCAATAGCAGACATGTCGAAAAGCTACTTAAACTGTCTCTTCTATATAAGAGAAATATCACAACTTTGACCAGAACTTGGACAATATATCAACTTTAAATTAAAAATTCCATCAAACAATATTTGGTTTGCTGTGTTGTTTTTATGAATCCAGTTTCTAATATTATTTAAAATCCTTAGTAAAATGGTTACAAGTTTTCTCTCCAACTAAACAAGTTCACTTTCCATCATACCAAAAACACCTAGATAACAAAGTTAAAACTGGAACTCATTGATACAGGGGAAGCTGAAATATGAATTTTGAAGTAACAAACTCTTAAGTTCTTCTCAGTGTACTTCTGGAATGAGAATTCTAAATTTCTCTTCCTCGGGACTATTGACAAGGAATAGTACGTGAATGGTGGTTGGAATCATTCCTCTAAATAAAGAAAAAAAACATTTCATCATATAAGTTACGCAAAGAAATCAAGTTCACATGTAGCAGAACAAAACTAAGTTTTTGCCCCTAATAAATTCATAGATAATACCTCAAAAGATTTCATGCCCTGCGATTAGAGTGACTTTTCTCTACTTTTGAAATGTACAAGGCTAATCAGTAATGCTAGCACGGATGTTGAATCTCTCCATTCACGAAGAAATTAAATTACACCATTACTTGATCATCTACCAAATTACCTTTGATGTTGTTCACCTCTTGGCTTTGATTTCTTTTTTTCATCCTTCGTTCTTGATGTTTTAACAGCTGCACATAATAAATCAGTGATATTAATCTAATTGATGATTAAAAATAAACAGCCAAAAAATAAGAAATTAAGGTAAGAATTTATATCAGAAAATTGATGGAAGACTTGTGTCCGGACATGAATGGATGTCAATGGTGTATATTTCACTCTTTGGTTATAAATATATAATGTTGAAAAATACCTTGAAAAATATCCACGTATAAATAAGATCAACTAATACAAAGGAAAAAAGCGAATTAATGCAAATTCCACACAACTAACTGGAGGCCCCAAAAGAAATTAAAACAGGGAACTTTCTTCTTTATGAAAAATAAGTGATAAATCAATGCAACCTTGAAGTTCCTTTCCTATGTGTTTCAGAACCTCACTAGTTGTTGGGTTGACTCTAATGATAGTTAATGTTATGATATTATTGCAAGGAATGGGACTTATAGAGTCAAACCGTATATTGTGTGTCCCACATCGGTTACATGTGAAACTGATGTGGGGCTTATATAGCCCTGGGTTCTCCCACCTTAATAGCCAGCTTTTAGGGTGTAGTTCTCCTAAGGTTGTATCAATGGTATCAGAACCACCCATCACTCTCCATGCCCACTGTACCTTGGATGGGTGACGCCGGTATGGCAGTGTTTGTCCAGGGCTAGCAATGTCTAGTGCACAGCTCTTGAGGACGACGATGCGGAGCGTAGTGGTTTGTTATGATATTATTGCAAGGAATGGGACTTGAGTTCCACATCAGTTCCATTAAACTAATGTGGGGCTTATATAGCCTTGGGCTCTCCCAATTTGATAGCTATAAGATAAACTGACTAAATGAACCGCACTTCCTCCAGCAGATATGGGCGATGAAACAATGTGTTTCTCTTAACTTTTAATATGAGCTCAACAATGGATCATGTAGAAGCACAAAACACCATCTAAATGATCGTAAAAAGAAGCTAGCAACAATATAATGCACCTTTGATATTCCTAACTGCATTTCTAACTTGCAATTGAAAGCAACAATCAGACATAAAAGTATCTAATTCTATTTTCACTTGATAATATGGAAAGTAATTGCCTTTGTTTGGGATAACACTGTACCTACAGATAGGATTGGCGTGTTATGACTTATGGATGAAAATTTTGGTTTTAACATTGAAAGAATAGCTATTTATAAATGAAAATGGAAGTCTTTTATTGATCAAAGTAGTTTTGGCTGTGGATCAGTTCCTTTACATGGTTTTTTTTTTTTTTTTTTGAAGCAGTTTCTTTACTTGTATTTATCCTCACCTCCACCGACATTGACCAATGTTTACAGCATGCAGCATTTTTGTTCTTAAAGTGGGCTGTGGGGTTTGGCACTCCATGTCATGTAGCTTAATACCTTGATCTATCATGCACCTGCATGATTATTACTGTTAATACCAATAGGGCGGATATACAAAAATAACAAATAAGGGAACCAGTTATAGGCAGGAAAGGTAATAAAACAGTGGAAAGAGAATGAAATGAAAAATAGAATTAAACAAAGGAATAAAGAGTGAGAGTAAAGAGCATATTGGTGTTAGAGCTTCACCATAGCAGCTCAATGAAGAATAAAAGGCAAAACAGGGAGAAGAAGAGGAACATTCACGTCCACAACACACTCCAGCTACCTTGATCTGAATTCTAGTATGTTATCCACAAAATCTCTCTTTTGTTTTTGATAAATACTAGTATATCTCTTTTATGGTTTACTTAACTTTTCTTTTCACTTTGACTATTTTGCTGTTTGTTCTGATGTTTCGTAATATACTATCTTCTTAAATATTAATGAATTGTATATTTTGGCAGAAATGTTTTTCCAGTTCAGTGTTAGATTTTACTCAAAGTGATAATGATTCTCTCTGATTCTGGTCAATTCTTCTTCATCATTAACAGATTCATCTATTGTGCAGAAAGAAAGAAAGACCTGCAAATTTACATTCATAAAAGTGGTAAATTACATTCTTTAACATAAAATGATATTATTTAATGGTTTCTGAAAAAGTTTAACTCCAACAATGCAAATAGAGGACATTGAACATGCACTATACATCACAAATAGGGGGTATATGCCATGAATGGTACTGAATGCTAAGCACCAGAATCAGCCCACATACTGGAATTTAGTTTTTTACTTGGCACAAGATAAACATTATTTTCCTACAATCTGTATTTTCCCCTAATACGAGTAAGATGGTCCTTTGTTCACTTCACCAATAATATAAGCTAGTGAGAGGTCAATGCTAAGGAGTAGACCAGTTCATAAAGAAGACAATTCCAAACAAAGACAACGAATTTTTTAATTTTAACAGTAAAACAATAGCAACTAAAACAGTTAGACATATTGCCACCGGAAAAGACAGGTGAATCAAGAATAGTGGACTTCTAGAGCAAACACGGACATTATAATCCTTAATCATTGAATGGGTCAGTAACAGGGACATCCAAGCACGATACAATTAGAAAGGTCATTACCTGGATGCCTGCTCTTTTTTGTTTCACTCAAAGTAAACACATTTAGAACTGGTAATCATCTTAACTTAAGCAGGAGACTGCTTTAAAGAGACTTCAAGCTTTAGACTTCCCTTTGTCAATGCTACCAGATGGAACGACTCACGATATCTCACTCAATCAGGATATATCTCTCTTTTCAGATCTTGCCAGACTTCAAGGCCTTTAGGATGAGGATTTACATAAGTCTTCATGAATAGTTTCTCTGAGCAAGCTATGATAGTGCTCAAAGACAATGTTGGGTCCACTTTTCCTTGATCTTTGAGCCAATTATACATTGATACCCTAAGTGTGGTTCTTGGAATTGTGTAGTTCAGGTAGGATGGAAACGAAACTAAAGTAGACAGTGGAAGACCCAATTTATTCAATAGAAAATCAATTTTTGCCTCAAGTACCTCTTTCCTTTGATTGAGTATTTGCGGATATATTTTCAGCACTGAAGCAACATGCTTTCGATTCAAACCAGCATTTACCAGACAATCAAACCTCTCTTGGAGCTCCACCCCTTTCCCTCGAAATAATTTGAGAGCTTTTTCCATTTCACTCGAGTTCTCAGCAAAACCCAAATCCAAAAGGAACTTAGTTTTCATCATTTTGGATCTCAGCTCCTCCTCAGCTATAGGTAACCGTTCAACTTTGGCTCCACGAACCAAATTCCTCAAAAATTCGGGATTCTCCTTGATCACACTACAAAGCCGCTTCTTCCCTGTATTCAGGGTAGTTAGCAAGCTTGTAGCTTTCTTCAAAACACATGAGCCTAGCAATGTAGGGTATGAATGAATAATATTTCCAATCTCTAAGACAGGCATCTCAATTTCAATCAAGAACTGGTATCCTTGCCTCATATTGAAAACAAATGTGGATATTGGAATTTGTGGTAAGTGTAGAAATACACCAAGTAATTCGGGTATCTGAATACCAAATTTCAACCAGAATCCAATTAGTGAAAAAGTAGTACGTCCGGAACAATCACACAGAAGACCAGGAACTTGACAAATTAACTTTCCCAATTGTTGATCAGTCAAGCCCAACCCGTTCAAGAAGCATATGAGCTTGAATAAGTGATTCCAATCTACGAAATTTCCATTCAATTGCTCCTCAATCCAACTATATTCAACTCCTGTTTTCTTTAATTCCTCAAAAACTTGAAAAAATTCCTTGTGTACATTCCCAATCAAAAGATGAGGACTCGCACAAACAAGCTTGACAACAGTACACTGATCTATCCCAACCCCGTGAAAAGAAGCAAGTTTCAAGTCCAAAACTCCAGAATCATATCTAAAAACTTCTGGAGCTTCAGCAAAAATCCTTCCTATCTTATTTCTTGAAATACCATAATTACACAAGACGTGATAGTTATCAAGCAACCTATAATCATCATTCAAAAAGATGAGATCTCTAGGAAGAAATGGCAAGTACTGACAAGGTTTCAGACCAATACTCTCAAAGAATGGTTCAAATTCATTGATGGGATGATATCGCAAGAATCGAGTTAAAGAACGTCTAATATCATTTTCATTATCAATTCTTCGTAATAAGTTAGAAAGAAAAAAAGGTGAGTTTTTACTCATATGTTCAGCATCCATAAACTGCAAACTTCTAGTGGAATGCAAGTAGTCTAGCAAAGCAGCTTGTGCTTCCTTCTTCACTGCACGAGGTATATGACATTCTTCTTCTTGTTGTTTCAATTTAGATTTTTTAGCAGTTGCATAAAACCTGACCTTTTGGAAGGAACCAAAAATGGGTCTAGAATTGTTAAAAACATAACCCCATTTGAGAATTAATGGAGTTGTCAGTATCTGCAAATGCTTCATCAATGGAACGACAAGGATAAATCTCTCTAAGATTTCAACAAATCACTTCACTTTCGGTTCTGCGGGAAAGGGTTTGAGTTGGGAAAGTAAGACCACACAAGCGATTTGCGAGAAAATTAAGGTCAAATAAGTCTCGTTTTTGTTTTTGTTAACAAATTAAGAGCCCGTCAAATATTTTTTAAAATGTAATTAAGGACCAAATTAATATTTTTAAAACTTTCTAATTTTTTTATAAAATACAAAAAAAACACTTTTTAATTCAAATCAAATTATTTAAAAAGAAAAATCTTTTGATCTTCTCTCCTCTCATCTCTCTCTTCTTTTCTTCATCTTCTTCCTTAGAAATTCAGAAATCCATCGTTACTCTTCCTCTGCAGTCGTTACTCTTCCTCTCCAGTCTTCCATTACTCTCTCATCTTTCTGATCTCTAATCGTGTTCGACTAGAAATGGGTAAGTTATTTATTGAAATACTTCACAATTTTTAAAGTTTTTTTCTTGAATTAATGAACAATAAAATGTTCTGTAAGTGTAAAAACTTAATAATCTACTTGATGGTGTGTATTATTTATCATTTTTGAAAGAAAATCAGCCAACTCAAAAAATTCTTATTTTGAGGAAATGTATCTATAATGTTATCATTCAGTGAAAAGTAATTTTTTGTTGCTGTTGTTGTTCTTTTTTTTTTGGGCCATTTTGTTGATAAGGTTTTAGCGTATCTTGCGACATTTTAGTGATATGTTGGTCATCTGTTGCCACGTATGATTCAAATGTTGTAATAATCTGTACAGATGTGTCAACATATGATGCATCTTTCGCTACATAAGACGTATATATTGCGCAATAGCAGGTACATATGTGGCAACATAATGTTAATTTATCGCTGTAAACTATCCATTGGTTGCAACATACTGCAAATATTATTTTATAATGAATTGTAAAATTGATATGTTGATCATCTGTTGCCACATAAGATTCAAATGTTGCAATAATCTGTACAGATGTATCAACATATGATGCATCTGTTGCTACATAAGATGGATATGTTGCGCAATAGCAGGTACATATGTGGCAACATAATGTTAATTTATCGCAACAGACTATCCATCGGTTGCAACATACTGCTATTATTATTTTATAATAATTGTAAAATTTCAATATTTTTTTATTTACCTTGAAGATGAAATGATACAAGAAGTTTCATCCATGACAACAACTCAATCTTCTAACATGAAATGCTCATTTTGTATATGCGAAGAATGTGAGCAGCAACATGATTACTTTATTAGTCGTGTGAAAAAACTCACTGATATTTTTAAGAAAATGTCTCATAATATTGATGTACAAAGATCCAAGAAGACTTTACAGCCTTTGAAATGTAAGAGGTTGGAAAAATCTATTTCTCAAACACTTTCTATGATTATTGAGAAGAAAGAAAAGGAGAAGAAGGCAAAGGAGGAAAAGGAAAAGGACAAGAATGCAAAGGAAGAGAATGAGAAGAAAGCAAAGGAGGAGAAGGAGAGGGAGAAGAAGGTAAATGAAGAGATGGAGAAGGAGAAGAAGGCAAAACAGGAGAAGGAGAAGGAAAAGAAGAAGAAGGCAAAGGAGATGGAGAAGCAGAAGGAGAAGGAGAAGGAGAAGGAGAAGCAGAAAAAAAAACGAAAGCGAAAAAGAAAGGGAAGAAAGTCGAAGTTGTCAGTTGTGATGTGAAGCGACAATATCCACTTGAAGGTTTTAACATTGACGGCGAGGGTCCAACTGAACTAATGTCATCCTTTTCGCAAAGTAAGTAAAGTAAAGCAAGTAAAGTCGTTCAACTATTATTAGAATTTCTTCTTGTTGTCCAATATATAATGATTTATAATGATTACACAATTGAAGAGGAAACAAGGAGGATCACTACTTAGCCAATTGCTCAAAACTTGAATTTGAAGAACTTGATTTAGTAGTTGCATTTCCAATGAATAAGGACTGATTCTACGTAATGTCTCAACCCAATAGGTGTTGGAATGATGAGGTAAATCCATGCTCACTTTTATATGTACTGTTTAGTACATGAATGTATAATTAAATTGATACACTTGTTTGATGCATCTGTGCAATATGTGGATGTCATATTTTACTATTTGATTAAGAAGTCAAAGCAAAAGATTCAGTCTGAATATCAATATACCACCACTAGTTGTTTTTTTAAAATATACATTGACAATTCTAGTGAATATTAGGATAAAATTTTTGACATAATGAAATGGTATGCTATACCTTCTGGAATGCCTTGGCACTTGACGGATGATGTTTATGTCTTTGTAAATAGTAATGGAGAATTCCATTGAATCTTGACAATCGTTGGATTGAAGGAACGGTGCATAAATGTGTACGATTCCATGTCCTCAAATAGGTCTAATAGAAAACTATCCTCTGAGATTCAAAAGATGGCTACAATGTTGCCAAAGTACCTTGAGTTGAGTGGATTTTTTGAGCAAAATAAGCGAACCAACTGGTCAGTTTTTAAATGTTACCAAGGAAAGAACAAATCTCACCCATTTGAAGTCATTCATGTTACTGTATTGCCCAACAAGAAAGAAGTAGTTTGTAAGTATCACAATATTATTTTGTCTTACGACTATCAAAATGTAATGTCATTATATTTTCTGATTGATGATATACCATGCAGAGATTGTGGAACTTTTGTTGCTGCATACACTGAGTATTTGAGTGATGGATTACAAGTACCATCAGTGAAATTAGTGTCGACACCCTTCGCTTGAGATATGCTTCACTCCTATGGAATTATGGAATTGTAAAGGCTCGAAATGGTTACGTTAGTAACAATGAAGAGCCACAGATGCGTAAAACTAAAAACAAATCTAAGATCGATGAAAATGTTGAGTTTACAACCATTGATTAGATAGGTGGTTATGTATATCATATCATTGTGAATTACCTTTTTGTTGATAAGTTGTATAAAACAATTGGTGAAGTGTTAATTAAAATGTAATTTCTGTAGTAATAAACATGACAAAATTATATGTTGCAACAGTTCGTATATATGTAGCAACAGATAGTATATATGTAGCAATATATGTCACAGTTTCAACTATCAAATTAAAAAAAACGGCTTTATTTTCATTTTGCCTATCTCCTCTCTCCTCTCTTCTATAAATGTCGTTTCGTATTTCACAAGATTTATTTATTTATACTAATTTTTCTTCTATATATGTAATTTTTGTAGTATTAAGGGATAATGCCCAAGTACCCCCTCAACCTATGCCCGAAATCTCAGAGACACACTTATACTATACTAAGGTCCTATTACCCCCTGAACTTATTTTATTAATAATTTTTTACCCCTTTTTAGCTTACGTGGCACTATCTTGTGGGCCCAACAATGGTTGACTTTTTTTCCGAACTAGTGCCACGTAGGCTAAAAAGGGGTAGAAAATTACATATAAAATAAGTTCAGGGGAATAATAGGATCTTAGTATAGTATAAGTGTGTCTCTGGGATTTCGGGCATAGGTTGAGGGGGTACTTGGGTATTTTCCCTAGTATTAAACACGACAAAATTACATGTTGCAAAAGTTCGTATATATGTAGCAAAATATGTCACAATTTGAATTCTCAAAATTTTAAAAAAAATTAAACGGCTTTAATTTTCATTTTCCCTCTTTGCTCTCTCCTCTCTTCTATAAATATCATTTCATATTCCACAAGATTTATTTATTTATACTATTTCTCTTCTATATAAGTAATTTCTGTAGTAATAAACACGAAAAAATTATATGTTGCAACAATTCGTATACATGTAGCAACATATATTATATATGAAGCAACATATGTCACAGTTTGAATTGTCAATTTTTTTAAAAAAAATTAAACGGATTTAATTTTCAATTTTCCTCTCTCCTCTCTCCTCTCTCTTCTATAAATGTCGTTTCGTATTCTACAAAATTTATTTATTTCTTCTCTACTGTCAACTACTTCTCCTTCTCTCTTCTCTTCTTCTCTTAGTCCTTCCTTCACAGATCATCTTCTACAGCAAGGTGGTGTTGTCCTCATAATTTCTACTTTATCGTTGATATATATCTTTTTTGGTAAGGTAACATTTAATTAGGGTTTGAAATGCATGTGCTTATCTGCTTATTGCCCTGTTTTGACTTGTGGTTGTAGCTCATGTGTATGTGTCTTTCAAATATCTTATTTTTATGGTTGGAGATACAAATATAATGGCTCCTGTCAAAAAAAACTTGATATTGATACATCTGACCAAACAAAGATCCAGAAACTACATTTTCAGAAAATCTTGCAACTGAAGCAGTTTCTTCTTCTCAAGCAGAAATAGAATTTTGTCAAAAAAAAAATATGAACAAAGACAAGTAGTGGAGGAAGAAGATGGAAAACAAGAAGTTGAGGAACAAGAAAAAATAAATGAAGTTCAGGAAGAAGAAGGGGAAAATACAGAAGTAGTAGTTGTGGCACAACAAGAAAAAATAAATGAAGTTCATGAAGAAGAACAAGAACTTCATGAAAAGTTCAATGCTAATGGTGATGATGGGATTAAAATCATCAATGCAGACACTTTCTCTGTGCATCTGCAGTTTGATGCTAATGGTGAAAGCATCATTAGGTCAGTCCTGGAAAGACCTTTTGTCAAATTCAGGTATATCCTCAAGAGAAATCAATTGGAAGAGTTTTCAGAAATAATTATTTTGGTCATTTTCTTGATTTACCCATTGATCCACTTTCACGTTTTCAAATGACCATCGTGTATGAACTTCTGAAAAGAAGGTTCATTTTTGAAAATCTCAATAAGAAGGATGAGATTCTAATTAATTATTGTGGCATGCCAGTTTTCTTTGGCATAAGAGAGTTTGTCATAGTTACAGGGCTAAAATGTCATCCTCCTGTTGAGCCCATCCTTGAATACATTGTTAAAACAGAACCACGGCGAAAGAAAATAGTTAAAGAAGTAGTAGAAGCAGAACAACAGTCACTGCCAATTGAGGATTAAAACTTTATGTCCCTTGTTGGCAAAAGCTTTAAAAATTCTGACTTATTAAGTTTGTTGGAATGGGAGGATACAACAAGGAAGCACAAGGAGTCATTGTGCTTACTTTGGTTTACACATAATATTGTTTTGCCGAAGGTTTCCGACAACAACATACTTTTAAAGTATGTCAATTTTTGTCAGGATATTGAAGCTTTCAAGAACTACCAGTGGGGTCATGAGAGCTTCCATCTAACTGTCGACTATATGTTGAAACCTTTAGGAGAAAAGACCAGCAACTTGTTTGGTTTTCCATGGGCTTTCATGGTAAAGCTGAATGTTTTTAATCTTTTTATATTATATTAAATAATAATTCAACATTTGATTATTGACAGGTTTTGTTTTTTTACAGGCCTAGGCATTTGAATTCATTCCTTATTTGACCCACCAAGTAATTGCAGCAGAAGAGAGATCATCTCCAAGGATGATAAGATGGTTGATGGCAAGAACAAAAACTACCAAAGAAGGGCATATTCCAGATCTTTTTAACCCTCCTTTTGATGCAATAAGTTATTATTAGTATATTACAAGCATATGTTGCTACATTTGTGTCACATGTTGCTACAGATTATTCATCTGTTGCTACATGTGCCACAAATGTTGCTACAGACGAGTCGTGTGTTGCGACATGTGACACATATTGCTACAGATGATTCATCTATAGCAACATTTGTGACACATGTCGCAACAGAAAATTCATCTATAGCAACATTTGTGGCACATGTCGCAAAACATGATTCTTCTGTAGCAACATTTGTGTCACATGTTGATACAGAGGAGTCATGTGTTGTAACATTTGTGACATATGTTGCGATAGATAATTCATCTGTAATAACATAAAGTTCTTACTGATGACTGATTTTTACTATTTTAGGTTGTCCATCCATGGATTACCCCAAAAGATGAGGAATTACAAATGCCATATCTAATAACTCTAGGGTTGGCTGAAACCATTTTTGATCCTGTTGTGGATAGAGTTAAAATAGTGTTGGCTGGAGCAACAACCATCAAAAGAGAGAGAGTTCCTAATGAAGTCAGTAATGAATTAGTTGTTTTTGATGCTGATGATGGTGTGGTGTTGATGATGGTGCTGGTGTTGGTGCTGCTGCTGCTGCTTGTGTTGGTGTTGCTGCTGGTGTTGGTCTAGGACTAGACGAATGGGCTGCCTCTTGTAGACGATGTTGTGGTTTTCTATGTGAGAAGTGTAAGAAACATGATGAAGATTTTATCATGTATCTAAAAAAATTGAGTGCAGTTGTCAATGAATTAAAAAAACAAGAGGGATGTGAAGGACATTGTATCAAAGAATGTACGGCATGCATATACTTTAAAGTCCAAGCGGAGAAAAAAATCATTTGCCAAGGCAATTCAAAATTTGAAGAGGAATATGTTTGGAGAAATTCCAAGGGTCGTAATGGAGGAAGAGGTGACGAAGTATAAAAAGTTGAATATTTATAGGCGTCCCTCTGTAGCTGAAAGAAAGAGCAGTAATTAAGGTGACCAGTGCAAAGGATATTTGAATGGAATACGGCATGCATGTTTTTACCGGTCAAGATTTTAGGAACATGACAAGCCTAACAGTTTGGTGGAAAGACTGGGTCATCCTACTTTTTATATTATTAACTATTTCTTATGTATTTTCAGTGACTACTCTTCCTAACTATTTAATATTATTTTCGAAAAAAGGCCTAAAATACCCTCAAAGTATTGGAAATGGTACAAAATTACCCTCCATCCACCTATTGGCTCCAAAATACCCTTCCCACCCACCTATTGGGTCCAAAATACCCTTATCATCCACCTTTTGCTTCAAAATTAAAAAAACTTATTTAACGGTTTTGTATTTAAACTTAAAATACGTGATGCTCAACTTTTTGTTATAATTTAACTTATTAGTATAATTTATAAATCAATCTACTACCCACCCCATTACTAATCAAATCCCTCTAAATTAATGAATCCGTCACATTATTAATGCAAGCTACTGCCAATTGAGTGTTTTTAAAAATTATAGAAGTAAATTATCATACATTCAAGTGGCTAAATAAAAATCACCGATAAACTTAAAAGTCTGACTATGTTCATTTTAATTATTCTTACATCTCAATAATGTGATGTTACTTCATAGGTAACTTTTTTTCCAAATAATATATTAAAGGTTTTAAAACAAATTATAAATATTTATAAAATTATATTTAAAAAAAGTGCATGAATTAATTCGGGATGTATTACTTCTTTACCTTTAATCATAAATTTCTAATTCAATTTTGAAAGAAAGTGTCCTCCTAAATAAGCGGCTCAACCTAAATTTAATTGGGGCTTCGATTCGGACTCGAATAATTTTGAGTGTCATTTTCAGGAATCTATAATTTCATCATGTAATTGGGTGAGGTTTAATTTGTAATGAGTGAGTAGTGGGTTGGTTTATAAATTATATTAATAAATTATATATGTAATCAATAGTTGAACGCCAAGTATTTTAAAAAATATTCAAAGTTTTTATTTTTAAAACAATTAAAAAAGTGGTCAATTTTGAACCCAAAGATGGATGACAAGGGTATTTTGGAGCCAATGGGTGGATGAAAAGGGCATTTTAGAGCCAATAGGTGGATGAAGGGTAATTTTGTACCATATTCAATACTTTAAGGGTATTTTAGGCCCTTGTGCGTATTATTTTTTATTTCAATATCTTGACGAAATCCTTAACCTCATGCATCTGAGGCATTGGAAATACTTGGACTACTATGATCCTAGAGATAGAATCCTGGATCTCAACTTTTGTATGAACTTCCTACATAGATATAATCAAATGAGAGATGAGGCAACAATATCAGGTGGTAAAAGCATGAGTCAGTTACTAGATGACTTTGTATGGGATGATGATATGATTGACTATGTCAGGGGTATTAGGACAACTCCTGGAGGCATGGATTGGATTGATGCAAAAAGGATTTTGACATTCATGAACACTTCGGGCAACCATTTCGTGACTGTTGAAGATTCTCTTGCATGAGGGATTAATCAATGTTTATGACTACAACCTGGTGGTTACGGAACATGACAAGTTTTTCACTCATACAACGTGTCTTCGAGTTGCCGCCTAACTAGTTGAAGAAAAATGGAATAATGAATCATTTGCCAGAGAAGTTGCTCACTCAACCATGTGAATTTAACGGTCAAATAGAACCTATGGTACAAAATGCAAGTGGATGGGCGTGCCGATCATATTCCATTGCATTCATTGAGCACTTGATTAGCCAGACAGAATTGCATCCACCTAGTTCACTATTATGTGACAATCTAATTGAACGGATGCAATATATTTAGGCTAATGGGATAATATCTCAATGCTTTAAGTCTTGACATTATGCTTGTAATTAAAGACAATGTTTAATTTATCAAATATCTTGTTTTATTTTATCTTAAAGACAATATAATTAAAGACAATGTTTATTTTATCAATTTGTCTGTCACAACATTTGGCATATGTCGCTACAGATGATTCGCCTGTAGGAACATTTGTTTCATATGTTGCTACAGATGATTATATATAGCAACATTTGAGCCATATGTTGCTACATATAATTATATGTAGCAACATTTGATTCATATGTTGCTACATATGATTATATGTAGCAACATTTGAGACATATGTTGCTACATATGACTATATGTAGAAACATTTGAGTCATATATTGCTACAACTGATGCATATATCGCAATATTCATCCGTCACAACATGTGGCATATGTTGCTACATATGATTGTCTGTAGCTATATTTGAGTCAAATATTCCTACAGATGATTATATGTAGCAACATTTGTTTTGCATATGTTGCTACAGATGATTATATGTAACAACATTTGAGTCATATGTTTCTATAGATAAGTAGCAACATTTGAGTTAGATGTTTCTACAGCTGATACGTATATCGCAACATTCGTCCGTCACAACATGTGGCATATGTTGCTACATATGATTATCTGTAGCAACATTGGAGTCATATGTTGGTATACGTGATTATATGTAGCAATATTTGAGTCATATGTTGCTACAGATGATTATATGTAGCAACATTTGAGTCATATGTTGGTATAGGTGATTATATGTAGCAACATTTGAATCAGATGTTGCTACAGATGATTATATGTAGCAACGTTTGAGTCATATGTTGTACAGCTGATTAATAAAATAATATTAAAATATTCAATAAAGTGAATTGGTGTGATGAATAGCGTTACATCAAATTTGATGTAACACCATTCATAAATCAAAATGGTGTAAAATTTGATATTGGATTGGAGATGGTTTTATAGTTGATACTACACATTTAGTGAAATATGTTAACCTCATTGGTAGATTTATAACATTATTATTTATTTAATAGAAACAAATTAAATTGGTGGTAATATAATATTGATTTGAAACTACTTACCTGAATATATTATCCGAATTACTCCTTGTATATATGAGCTAGAAAAATATATTTTATTCATTTCTTTTTATTATTCAAAAATCAAGAAACATGAAACTCAAATCAAATATTTGTTTTTTTATAGCTCACACATAAAACATATCCTTACCAAACTCAGAATTTGCTCTAGTAAATGTCTTTTGTTCAATTAAATAAGCTATGGAAATGCCTGTAGCTAATTTTGTCTTGTGGAATAATGGCTATTTTGGTAAATAAAACTTGTCTTTAAATCAACTTAATTGGTGTTTGGCAACACTTTAGATTAAAGGGATTAGATTACTTCAGTCTTAAAAAGCGTTACTAGCTTAGAGTTCATTGTAAAAGGATAAGACATGACTAGAAACAACTATCGTCAAACTTAACTTATTTGCACTTTTTCATCTCACTTATAAGTGGCATCTAGTGTTTACACTAAACTAGATGATTTAACCTTGCATCAACATACTAGGTATGGTCTCACAAGCAAGATCTGAAAAGGATAAGATGACCTTACCCTACCTTTGTAGGGACGGGAATCTGTCTTCGTAAACCCTGCAAATTAGATAATTTAAACTTAGCGGTTAAAAATTGAGGTGTACATACAACTAAAGCATAATTAAGTGATGAATGTGTGAACGGAACACACAGACCCTACATCTATTGGCTTGGTTTATACATCAAGTGTAGGTAGTTTACAGATTGAAAGACCACAATAGAGTCTGAGAAGAAAGTTAAACTCTGTTTAACTAGAGAAGATGAGAAGGTATTTGATGGTTTTGTTTTTCCTCAGGCCAATGGCACTTCAGACATTTCCTTCTCCACGGCTGCCACCTCAACGGGATAGTAGTGGTAGTGGAGTTCTCCAACATCGTCTCCTAATAGCTTCTTCCATCTATTTGGTCTGACATGATAAACTGAAACGATCCACGAGTTAATGACAAATACACAGACCACAGAACGAATATACAACAGAACAATGGGGGAAATCCAACTAATATTTGTATTTCCTCTTTTTTTGTGGATGAGATTGCAAGAACCATACCACTAGCAACACCTCCACTAGCCCCATCACGAAATGTAGCATGATAAATAGCTCGTCTAGCCAACTCAGCTACTTCTTCCATAGATAGATCATATCGGTACCTACAGTGAAACAGCATAGGGAGGAAAATTGGAATTACAGAGAGGACGCAATAGTTCAGTGGTTTGCTGAAGTTAAAAATGTGTAACAAAGCCGTCAAAGTGAGCAGCACAATAAATTATGCAGTCACTTTGAAACATCTGTAACCCCCCCCCCCCACCACCACCACTACCACGGGGTCCTCTCACCCTTCAGCATATTGAGTAACCTTAGGGGCACAACAGAACTCTCTCTTTGACAAGACACTGAAGTCAAGTGTGGCCAACAGGTAAATGCATCTGATCTCGTGTCTTTTGCACTTCAATATGCACACGCCATATACGAAAGACATAAGTATTATGATATCTGAAATCACCTTTGTCATACATATACCACGATTCTAGCTAACAATCATTCGCAAGTAGACACTAGGAGGGGAACCATGGAAAAGCTGATAAGGAAATGTGGAAGAGAGCACACACCCATTATCCAAAACACCAAAAGCATAAGGAGAACAAGATCCAACAGAGAATCTGTTTCCTTTAAGTCGTCCTTCCTCACTATCGACATAATATAGTCATGGGCCCTGCACAATCAAGCTTTTATATTAGTAAGTATACAGGAATTTGACATTCTGAAACTGTACCAGCATTTATTGTTTACTACCTTCGCATCCCAACCAGCAATCATTGTTCCAACAGACAAACCCATTCCACAGTAAGAATATAAAATGTTTGCCAGCATCTTTGAAGTTCCAGTAACTGAAATTCTCCTTTTGTTTGCCAGTTCATGAAGACGGCACTGAATCACAAAAAGAAACCGGTGGCTAACTCTTCCAAAGTACATGAAGCCAAAATCCTCACTACCTCTTATGAAAATAAAAAAGAACTTCAGAACTTTCTTCTGCAAATGGGTCAGGGATAGAGGATATATATTCTCCCCTAAGAGTGGCAAAAATATGCCCAACCAGACCCAACCCAGCTAGGTATGAATGGGTTGGGTTATAAGCAAAATAGATATGGGTCATACTGGGTTGACCCCAAATAAACCAACTAAATATTGGGTTAAAATGGGTTAAGTTGGTGTAATCCAGCAGGTTAAAACTCTAGAAATAAGGAGATGAGGCAATCGGAACTCCTACAATTGCAGAATGGCAGAACCCATTTTCAGAATTCGGAATCAATTCCCTACTCCAATGATCTCTATTCTCTACTTTTTTCTAGTAAGTTTCTTATCCTTTCCTTTCTTCTTCAGACTTCCAATGGTTTTTCTCTGTTATTTAGGGCTTCTCCTGAAAGTATTTTGAAAACTTTGTGAATAGAATGGTGAAAGTGATTGGTGAATAACATGACTCTATAAGGCAGTAATGAAAGCTAGTACTATTGGACATCCATTTGTGATATGAGTAATAAGAAGGTGATTTTCTTTTGGTCTGCTGAATAATGAAAAACTTTTCCAAAAAAATTAGCATTACTCACTACCCAGTACACACTTTTAAAAACCTTTTATGTAAGTTTTACTAATATTAAAAATTTCAAGAGAACTCTAGTAACTGGTCTCACTACTCAAAACCCCTTTTCTGGATTGAGAATTAATCGAAGATAAACAATTTCTTTTTAAACTTTGTTCAAAAATTGATGGAAAACACAGATCAAGTCAAAGAGTCGATTGAAGCCAATTCTACAAGCAAGAACAGCTTCAGGTATGAGATCAATTTTGAAAGTTACTACTCGACCTTATCCAGGTTATTTGGCTGATTCTATAGCTGATACTGTTGAATCCATCCCATTGTTTTAGTCAACTTTAGCTATTCAATTGGTACAAGCAATTGTTAAAAAGGAATAGTAATTGGAGTTGAAAAGAAAAGATTTGGTAGTTGGCAAATTGGTAAGATTTGCAACCATTTTTGACTTTGCTATGTTTACTATGTCATTAGTGACATAGGTATGGTTTTATCCTTATATAAATAGAGCATTCTTGCTCATTTGTAGAACACACCAAGTTAGAGAGAAAAACCATTTTGAGAGCAAAGTAAGATACTCCATAGACTATATAAGAAAATAGTCTGTGAAGAAAAATAGAGTGTGAGCGATATTTTAGTAAGACGGAAACCAAAAGAGTGTTGTTCCTTTTGAGTGTGTAGCAGTCACATTGAGTGTTGTATTCGTGACTACACGGTGTAAAATTTCTTACTATAGTAATATCAGTTGCTCCTCTTGGCCCGTGATTTTTTCCCTTATTCAGAAGGGTTTCCACGTAAAATTCTTGGTGTCATTATTTTCCCATTTTATTTCCATTACATTTACCATATATACTTTTGTGCTTGTCCGCGTTTTCCCAACAAACCTGTATCGGAGCCAAGGTTTTATCTAAGTATGCTCTGTGGTTGCAGCACAATCTGAACTTCCACATCAGAAAAGATTTACTTTGATTTGCGATAACTATATTTTTTTGGGGAAAACAATGGAAGCCAACACAAGTAGAATGGTTACTTTGAATGGTGTTAATTATGCCATTTGGAAGGGGAAAATGGAAGATCTGCTTTATGTTAAGAATTTTTATAAACCAGTAATTACCACTGTAAAGCGTGATAATATGACAGATGAAGAGTGGAGTATGTTGCATACACAGGTTTGTGGATTCATTAGGCAATGGGTCGACGATAATGTGTTGAACCATATCTCTGGAGAAACACATGCTCGAACCCTTTGGGAGCATCTTGAAAGTTTGTATGCTCGAAAGACTGGCAACAACAAAATGTTCTTAATAAAGCAGATGTTGAGTTTGAAGTATCATGATGGTTCTCCGATGACAGACTATCTGAATAATTTTCAGGGGATTATGAACCAATTATCTGATATGGGCATCAAATTTGATGAAGAAATTCAAGGCTTGCTTCTTCTTGGTACCCTACCAGATTCTTGGGAAACATTTAGAACGTCATTGTCAAATTCTGCTCTGGATGGTGTAATCTCTATGGATTCCGCCAAGAGTAGTGTCTTGAACGAAGAGATGAGAAGAAAAACTCAAGGTTCCTCTTCGTCGGATGTCCTGATAACTGGCCCCAGGGGGAGAAATAAAACTCGTAGTTCTCAGCATAGAGAACAAAATAGGAGCAAATCCAAAGGCAGACTTAAGGATATTGAGTGCTATCATTGTGGCATGAAAGGGCACACAAAGAAGTTCTGCAGGAAGTTGAAGAGGGAGAACAAAAACAAAGAGGAAACTAAAGAAGATGGCAATGAAAACTGCCTAGCCACCGTCACCACCGAAGATCTTGTTACCGTTCTTGATGCAAACATGATAAATATTGCTTGTGATGAGTCAAGCTGGGTTGTGGACACTGGTGCCACATCTCATGTTACATCAAGGAAGGATTTTTTCTCTTCCTACACTCCTGGTGATTTTGGAACCTTGTGTATGGGTAATGAGACTGTTTCTAGGGTAGTTGGTATTGGTACAATTTGTTTGGAAACTAGTGTTGGAACTAAACTAGTTTTGAACAATGTGAAACATGCTCCTGATGTTCGTCTGCACCTAATTTCTGTTGGTGTTTTAAATGATGAAGGATATGTTAGTACCAACGGTGATGGAAAATGGAAGCTCATTAAGGGTTCCTTGGTTGTGGCTCGTGGTAACAAACGTCGTGGTCTATACTGGACTACAGCCTCTGCTTGTGTTGATATGGTGAATGCGGTTGAGAGCGATAGCTCTTCAACATTATGGCACAAGAGGCTTAGCCACATTAGCGAGAAAGGACTTAATGTTCTAGCCAAGAAGAAATTATTGTCAAATTTCCAAAGTGCTAAATTAGAAAAATGTGAGCACTGCATGGCTGGTAAACAAAATAGTGTTTCCTTTAAGTCCTACCCTCCTTCGAGAAAGACAGAGTTCCTTGAGTTAGTGCACTCTGATTTATGTGGTCCAATGAAGACAAAGACATTGGGTGGTGCACTTTACTTTGTCACTTTCATTGATGATTGCTCGAGAAAACTTTGGGTCTATGTCTTGAAGACTAAAGACCAAGTGTTAGGTGTCTTTAAGCAGTTTCAGGCTTCAGTTGAAAGAGAAACTGGAAAGAAATTGAAATGTATTCGTACTGATAATGGTGGTGAATATTGTGGACCATTTGACGAATACTGCAAGCATCAAGGTATTAGACACCAGAAGACTCCTCCCAAGACTCCTCAGCTTAATGGTTTGGCTGAGAGGATGAACAGGACCTTGATGGAAAGAGTTAGATATTTGCTTTCTGAAGCAAAGTTGCCAAACTCATTTTGGGGTGAGGCTTTATTGACCGCTACACATGTTATTAATATATCTTCTGCTGTTGCTTTGCAAAGTGATGTACCAAATAGTGTTTGGTATGGAAAGGATGTTTCCTATGACCATTTTAGAGGATTTGGTTGCAAAGCTTTTGTACATGTGCCGAAAGATGAGAGGTCAAAATTAGATGCCAAGACAAGGCAATGCATCTTCATTGGATATGGCCTAGATGAATTTGGTTACAGGCTATATGATCCAATTGAAAAGAAACTTGTGAGAAGCCGTGATATTATTTTCATGGAGAATCAAACAATTGAAGATATTGACAAAGCGGAGAAGGTAGAATCTTCAAATTTTGATGGTATAGTCCATCATGATGAAGTTCCTCACACAAGTGTGCATGATGTTATTGGGTTTGATAATCATGGTGACGCCCAGAATCATGTATCAAATCAACATGTTGATGTTGATAATAACAATGATATTGTTATTGATGATCCTGTTGTTCATGAAGTTGTGTACGAATCAAATATTCCGCTTCGGAGGTCCACAAGACAGCGGTTTCCTTCCTCCAGTTATTCACCCAATGAGTATGTGTTACTCACTGACGGGGGAGAACCTGAATGTTATGAGGAGGCCATGGAAGATGAGCACAAGAATCAATGGATTGAAGCCATGCAAGACGAGATGAAGTCTTTGTATGAGAACCACACTTATGAGTTGGTAAAATTGCCCAAGGGCATGAGAGCTTTGAAGAACAAGTGGGTGTTCAAATTTAAAGTTGAAGAACACAACTTGAAGCCCAGGTACAAAGCTAGATTGGTTGTTAAGGGATTCGGTCAAAGAAAAGGTATTTACTTTGACAAAATATTTTCTCCTGTTGTGAAAATGTCCTCGATTCGCACAGTTCTAGGTTTGGCTGCTAGTCTTAATTTAGAGATTGAGCAGATGGATGTGAAGACGGTTTTCCTTCACGGTGACCTAGAAGAAGAGATTTAATGGAACAACCTGAGGGCTTCAAAGTAGATGGTAAAGAAAATTTTGTATGCAAACTCAAGAAGAGTCTCTATGGCCTAAAACAAGCTCCTAGACAGTGGTACAAAAAGTTTGAATATGTTATGGGGGAGCAAGGCTATAAGAAGACTTTTTCAGATCATTGCGTATTTGTCCAAAATTTTCTGACAATGATTTTATCATCCTTTTGTTGTATGTGGATGATACGTTGATTGTGGGCAAAAATACTTCCATGATTGACGAGCTAAAGAAAGAGTTGTGTAAGTCTATGAAAGACTTGGGTCATGCCAAGAAAATATTGGGCATGAAAATTACTGTCTTAGAGATAAAAGGAAGATTTATTTGTCCCAGAAGAAGTACATTGAACGCGTACTGGAGCGCTTCAATATGAAGAATGCTAAGCCTGTTAGTATACCTCTTGCTGGTTATATGAAGTTGAGCAAGAAGATGTGTCCTACAGCTAGGGAGAAAAAAGAGAACATGGCCAAAGTTCCGTATTCCTCCGTCGTCGGAAGTCTAATGGTGTGCACAGACCTGATATTGCTCACGCAGTTGGTGTTGTCAGTAGATTTCTCGAAAATCTGGGAAAAGAGCATTGGGAAGCTGTGAAATGGATACTCAGGTATCTTAGAGGAAGCTCAGATGAATGCTTGTGTTTTGGAGCATCAAATCCAATCTTGAAAGGCTATACAGATTCTGATATGGCAGGTGACCTTGATAACAGAAAATCCACTACTGGATATTTGTTTACTTTTTCAGGGGGAGCTATATCATGGCAGTCAAAGTTACAGAATTGTGTTGCACTATCTACAACTGAAGCTGAGTATATTGCGGCTACTGAAGCTGGCAAGGAGATGATATGGCTAAAGCGATTTCTTAAAGAGCTTGGTTTGAATCAGATGGAGTATAATGTCTATTGTGACAGTCAGAGTGCAATAGACTTGAGCAAGAACTCCATGTACCATGCAAGAACAAAACACATTGACGTCAGATATCATTGGATTCGTGAGAAAGTGGAGAATGAATCATTTCACGTCAAAAAGATTCACACAAGTGAAAATCCTGCAGATATGCTGACCAAGATAATACCAAAAGACAAGTTCGAGTTATGCAAAGAACTTGTGGGTATGAGCTCTCTCTAAAGAAGTTGAAGATACCTTCTTCCAGTAAATGGGACTGGAGGGGGAGATTTGTTGAATCCATCCCATTGTTTTAGTCAACTTTAACTATTCAATTGGTACAAGCAATTGTTAAAAAGGAATAGTAATTGGAGTTGAAAAGAAAAGATTTGGTAGTTGGCAAATTGGTAAGATTTGCAACCATTTTTGACTTTGCTATGTTTACATATGTCATTAGTGACATAGGTATGGTTTTATCCTTCTATAAATAGATCATTCTCGCTCATTTGTAGAACACACCAAGTTAGAGAGAAAAACCATTTTGAGAGCAAAGTAAGGTATTCCATAGACTATATAAGAAAATAGTATGTGAAGAAAAATAGAGTGTGAGCGATATTTTAGTAAGACGGAAACCAAAAGAGTGTTGTTCCTTTTGAGTGTGTAGTAGTCACATTGAGTGTTGTATTCGTGACTACACAGTGTAAAATTCCTTACTATAGTAATATCAGTTGCTCCTCTTGGCCCATGATTTTTTCCCTTATTCAGAAGGGTTTCCACGTAAAATTCTTGGTGTCGTTATTTTCCCATTACATTTACCATTACTTTTGTGCTTGTCCGCGTTTTCCCAACAGATACTTCAAATTTAAAGCGTCACCTAGCTAAGCATCATATTAATGTGTCGTAATCAGGTCTTTATCCAGGTGTAAATAATAAACTATTTCGTGAATTGATTGTGAAAGCTATAGTAAGGCATAACTTAACTTTTGCATTAATAGGAAGGTATAAGGGAGATACTAATTTTCTTGAATCCTACCCTCAGAACTATTTCAAGAAATACTTCAAAGGTTGATATTTTGATATTATATCAAAAGCAAAAAGACAAAGTTCATTAAGAAATTGCAGATTTTCCTAGTAGAGTATACTTAACTACTGATTTGTGGACATCAATTACCTTAAATGGTTATTTCTGTCTGATGGCTTATTGTTGATTTGAATTGGATTTTGCAGAAGAGGGTTTTGATATTCCTCCATGTGCCTCCTCCATACACCGGTCAAGTTTTGGAACCGATATTGGTAAACTTTTTGAAGGAATGGGGAATCGAGAAGAAAATATTCTCGATAACATTATATAGTGCAAGTTACAATGAGAAAATTGTGGATAACTTGAAAGAGCACTTGAACTTGATGTATTCTTTGATATGTGATAGGGACTTTGTCCATATTTGTTGTACAAATCACATTCTAAATTTGATTGTGAAAGCAGGTCTAAAGTCAATAAAGGCATCAATCTTTAACATAAGAGAGAGCATTAAATATGTAAAAGGTTCTGAGTCTAATGTCACGGACTTAGACTTCAACTAAGTACACCCCTCTATTTGACAACTTGCTCATGATCTTGCAAGTTTAAGCAAGCCTTTTTTTCAAACTAGACCGATAAGGGAGTGAAGAAAGAGACAAGAGAATTACTTAAGAAGGTTTTTGTATTGCTCAAGACTTGGAACATTTGCTTGGTTCTTGCTTGATGAATTTACAAATGGTTGCCTCTCTATTTATACTACTAACTTAGGGGTTAATATGTCAATAATAATTGTCAAGCAAGTCCCTAGATATTAACAAATAAGTCCTCCTTCTAGAATTATCTATATAGGTAGAAGATTTCAAGGACGCCATGCAAATCCATGGAATTCTATGACCTACTATGGGAAATCCCTACATTTCTCTACAATCTTCAAGCAAGGACTATTTTTCTTTTCAATGTAAGCTTCCACATATACAATTTTATGCCATGTGGCACTTACGTGGTGCTTATGTAGTGTGATGACGTGGCGGATCGTCATACTCTCCCCCACCTGATATTGCTACAACCACGATGCATTATTGTTGCATAAACTCTCAGATCTTATATTTGAATAGCCACAAGTCCTCATTTCATTCCCATGTAACTTCTTCCGATGTTTACCTTTCAAATGGACATGGAACACGACAATGACTTCTTATCTCTATCTCCCTTAAAACTTGTAGTGGTTTTCAAGAACATCGACCCTTCCTACTCAAGCCCCTTTACAAGTTATATAGACAAAAGTTATGCTTTCCCTTGTGTCTTTGGTACCTTAAGTAAGGGCACTATACGTGATCCTTCTCGCTATGTTACCAAGAGTCATTGGGGAGAGGGATCGATCATTGTGTGACATTTCTGTAAGAACTCTTGAATAAGAATTATATCAAAGTTGTCTAAAGGAACGAGAATAAAGTTGGTTTTGACCTTGACACTTGCCTAACATAATGCTTACTCCATGAGCAACTACGCACATGAGAGTCAGTGGTGTGTTGACCATGTCGAGGTGGGTGTTACTTGGATGTAACTTAACCCCAATGTTGTTGTTGCAGTCTTGGTCATGACGTTGGCCTCCGCACCTGTGTCGACCATAGCACGAGTTGGTTGTCCATTGATCTTAACGTCTACATACTGTATATTGTATTCTTTCGACTTCTTTGATTGCTTTGCGATAGCTCAACATAGTCCAATCATGCCAAACTGCATCGTGCCCGAACCTTGCCCTCATTTTTCCTGTAATATGGCACCAAGGTTCTTTAGTTTAGGGCATCTTGCATAGCCATACAGCCCACCACATATGTAGCAACTGTTTCCTTCCTCTCAACATCACTTTGACATCCAAACTTCTTGACATCAAACTTAAGAGGTGTCATGATTCTTGGGATGTGGCTACTGCACCTTTTTTTCCCACTATATCCCCCATTTTGGTTCTGACTACCTCCCATCTCCTCTCCTCTACCTTTTTCATGCTTGTCATGCCTAAAGTTTTTCAAAGCTTTGGCCTGCGTGATGGTTTCATCAATAGTCCTAACATGTAAACGTTCCGATTCGTTTTGGCCCATCCATGAAGTGGAACAACATATCTTTATTCGTGAGGTTGGTAATTTGGAGCATGAGGGTGGTGAGCTGCTTCACTTATGCTTGTATACTTCAACTCTCTAAATTAGCGATTTTCCACATAGATGACGTTGTTGGGAAAGAAGACCATCTGAATTTGACTCAAAATTGCTCCCATGTGTTGATAATGCAAAGCCCCTTCCCTATATCTGACTCCTTTTGCTTCCATCATAGTATGGTCATTTCTAAAAGGTATAATACGACAGTGTTGTTCTTGTTCTTGTCACTCTTCACTTTGTCACACTTGAGTAATTCTCCAAGTGCTAAAGGAAATTCTCCCTATTGAGTGTCACAAGCGCCTTTGAACATCGATGGATTGGGAGCCTTAATCTTGGCCTCCATGTGACCCTGTATCCCTTGTACATCACAAATCCTGAAGCTTCAATTTCTCGAGCTCTTCCAATAACCATCTCGACCTTCATGGTTTCAATTGTTCTTAATGCATCCATGAGCCAACACTCCAAGGAGGTGATCTTTTCCTTCTCTCATTATTTGCATCCTTACACCCTCTCTAACTCTTTACATATAATGTTATTCTCCTCTATGATCCTAGCGTGACGACCCGACTTCACCCTAGAGGGTCGTCAGAACGCCATTCTAACTTTATAGATTCTATCAAGAATCTTGGATTGAAGTTGACTGGGAAAGCACATTAAGACGTGCCTATGAGATGGAACTACACTTTTCTTATGCTTGAGAGTGCTATTCCATATTGTTGGCCTTTTTTTACTTTAAGTTACTTGATGCTGATTTTGAACGTTGTCCTTCAGAAATGGATTGGAATAAGGCAGAAACAATAGCCAATTCCTAAAGCTTTTTTTTATGACAAGGGAAACGCACAGCCACTACCCTTTGGGTGAGCACAGGGTAAAACCCCGTTCCTATACAATAGCTCGCAAACCACATAAGAGAGGTAACCCACACTAGGCAAGCCTAGTAAGACTAGCTCGACTCAGAAGGAAAACCCCTTGCTTTCGCTGGCAAAGGGTTTTGA
Source organism: Solanum neorickii (assembly GCA_027704865.1). Taxonomy (NCBI): domain Eukaryota; kingdom Viridiplantae; phylum Streptophyta; class Magnoliopsida; order Solanales; family Solanaceae; genus Solanum; species Solanum neorickii. The sequence goes on from JAKWJC010000365.1 coordinate 20,603,059, forward strand.
AATTGAGACCTCCAACATGGAAGTCCCAAGCTCAAACCACTGGGTCATTCTTAAGCCTTTTTGATGAAATCACTACTCTATTTTCAGGAAATCAATATCCAATGGCCAGCTTGTTTTCCCATTAATTGTGGAAAATTCACTTGTTGATAATGGAGAGAAAAATAGTCAAAATTATGATATTAAAGAAATGGAAAATAAATTTACAAAGTATTGGCAAGAGTATACTCCAGTTTTGTCTTTGGCAGTCGTTCTTGACCCTCGATACAAGTGAAAATTCATGAAATTTTGCTTCTCAAAACTAGACTCTTTGACTTGTAATGAAAAGAAGAAGGCTGTCGAAGATAATTTGCACCAATTGTTTGAGTACATGAAATATCCAGCATCTGGTAGTGCATTGGTAGGAAGTATTGTCGATCAATGTGATACTAAGATGAGAGATAAAATGCATGAAATTCATTTGTTTGCAAGTCAAACAGAATATAATTCGGAAAAAACATATTACAACTATATTTGGAAGAGCAAGAGACTGTACTTGACTGCAAGGGGAATGCTAATCTAGATGTACTCAAATTTTGGAAAGATAACATGAATATATATCCTGAGCTATCACTTATGCCATTTTTTTAAGTATACATGTTAGTACTTTGTGTCTGAATCAACGTTCAGCATAGGAGGACGAGTAATTGGAAGATATTAAAGTTCAATCTTAGCGGAACATGCAAAAAGCCAAGTTGTGTGCTCAAGATTAGCTTTATGGACATGGAGGTATAATTTACTCATGTTGGTATGTATTATGACTTTTTTTCCGTTACTTTTTCAATGTACTTATAAATTATGTTTTGTCTATTTGTAGTGGCTGATGATTCCAATTAAGATGATGTTGCAATTGATGTGAAGAGCTAGCTTCTAGGTTTTGAATGCTAATAATCGTTATTGCAATCGTTAGTATATCCTCCTAGATTTGATTTACTGTCTAGAGTAGGCTATGAAAAATGTAGATTCTAGAAAATGCACCTTTGCACTTAACTAAAACATTGACATATTTTCATATAACAAACAACACAGAAGCTATCAATTGTCATGTCGCATTCCTTGTGTTTCTCTATTTTATTGGGAGAGTGCTGTTCAGAGGGGATGTAATTGAAATTTTGACTATTAGATTTCCAGGTTTCCAGTTGTATGGGGGTCTGCCTCTCTATTCATGATAAGGACAGATTAATTTTGGGTTGTTTGCTTAAGAGTACAATCTGGTGTAACTCCACAACACAACCTATAAAAGTTAAAGTTAATTTAAGTTTCGTTTCAGGTACCCAATAAATCAAACTTTTCTTTTTCTGATCAATTAGAAATCAGATTATGTCTCTATTTTATCCAAACACCATGCTGCTTAAGACACCAATTCCAAGTTCTAGTCATTGTACCAATAACTATAGTGACATTGACGATAGAACCATACTCTTAAAAAGGTATAGCATATGACATAGAGATAAACTTGAATAAGCCACAGAAGAAATTTTGTAGAACGTGGAAATTTTTAAAACCAATAAACATTTTATGCTTAAACCGGGTAAATATAGGTTCATTTGCACAAAAAAAAAACTCAATCATGAAAATAATGAGGTCTTGCATGTCACTTATCAAGTCATTTGACAGGGTTACAAGGTAGGCAACAAGGTCACAAGAGCCATTGACAAATGGATGGTCATAATAGAAGAAGTTGATAAGTAATTCAAGAACTTCTTCACATTGTTTAACATAAAGAAAATAATGAGCAAAAGGGTTTACATATATATCCTTCCATGCTAGCCCGAGAATCAGCAGCAACCATGACACCTCCTTTAAAAATGAAAGCAAGGGTTGTGGTTCCCTTCGCGGGCTTCACCATTTGGATTGCTTCTTTTTGAAAACCATCAAACTAAAAGAACATACAGGATAAATAGTAAACATAGTTAGAGAATTAGGACTTCATAAATCCCCTATTAATTTAATATAATTGGAAACAACAGAAAAATAGTCAGACTCACATTAGCAGTATTAGGAAGATGGAATGATGGAGAATTTGAAATTCCATCAAACAGCTCAGAAGACTCCCGTCGAAGTGGGGCACTTGGTTGAAGTCCGTTAAAATTGATCTTCATCATTTACAACTTTTAGCTACAATAATTGATAATTCAAATGCATTTCACTCTGTAATACTTAACAATCGTGGTAGACAAAAAAATTGATTGATTATTAAGAGAGAACCTAACTATGAAATCTTTCTAACATACTAAACTTAATCTAAGACATTCCATATAGCCTCAGTTGGATTAATGCGAGCAATTGATATCAAATGCTGATAGTTTATAGTTAGAAACCAAAAATGGTTACTGATAATAGGAAGGTTTGGGATATAAGGATCAGATGTATACGAGTTTGTCCCAGACACCATGATTATCAACTTCAAGCGAAGGCCAAAACTACTAGGTGATTTCGATGCATACGAGTTTGTCCCAGACACCATGATTATCAACAAAAATAAGGATTAAATTTTTTAACAAAGACAAACCTAAAGATTATTTATTACTACCAGGTTATTAAAATTTATCACTTCCATAGCTCAAAAAGCATCATAAAAATTCCTTCTTTCATGGCATTATACTTCTTTTATCTGTACTTATAATAATTCTCAAAACATTGCTTACTAACACTCAAAGGCAGCTTACTACACCATCAAATATTTCAGCATCATAATAACATGGCAAGCAAAGAAACAAGGGTGGCTAGTGACTTTAGGCCCAAAAAATAAGCGCTCAATATTACAAATCTTCCAAAGAACCAAAAAAAACATTCAGTTCGAAAAAGGTAGCTCAAATACGAAAACATACCCAAAATGCACAAAAAAGAAATAAATTCGACCAACAGGCAAGGAAAGATTAAACGAAGAACTAAAAGCACTGAACAGATAAAAAGATGAAGGAGATACATACATAAAAGAGACGACCAGATCTGATCAAGGCGATGTATAAATTATAATGTTACTCCTTTTTTATACAAGGTCACCCCTATGCAATTATTTCATGTAAAAATTAGGCAAATGATAAATTACATTCTATTCATATAATATTAATATTTATTAAAAATCTCTTATTTTTAAGAATTTTGGATACTTTATAAAATAAGAATAATACGTAAATAAAAATGGCCGGATATTTAATATTTTTTTATTTTTTTGGTAACTGTGAAAATAAAGAGTAACAGATTTCGCTTGATTTATGTTAATTTTGTAACAATATTACCGTGAAAACTGCAAAACAACGTACTAACTTAATTCATTATTCAATTTAAAATTACAAAAGTTATATTCTGAATCAGAAAAAAAAGTATTTTGCGTAAAAAAATCTCTAGAACGCCAATTCTGAATTTTCAAAGATGAATATTTCGAACTTCTTGCGACATTCTGGAATATGGGAAAGTGATGTTATGTATGAGCAATACAAAAGTGATGGGATAGTGGTTGGTGAAAATATTTCGTTCATGAATCTTATTCCAACAATTGCGGCTGAGTTGGGTATTGACGAATCGAAAAAAATATAGAGATTAGATATGTTGTTGAAGGAAATTCGTCTCCATTGTGTATTCGGAATGATATGGGTGTAAAATTGTATGTAGAAATTAAGAAACATGAGGCTGGATTCGGAACTTATCCTTTATGCATTGATACTTCAGATAAAGGTGTTGAAGAGATGATAAATTTCGATGCAACAACAGGTGTCATCATGTGTGTTGAGGGTGAAAAAAGCGACGCAAAGGCTCTCAATTTGATGTACCTTCTTTACAAAAGATTCTTGATTTATATATTTTTTAGTTTATTTGATGTGTAATAATGTTTTTAAATATTTTTAATTTGTTAATAATATGTGAACTTGTTTTATTTGATGTGTTGAACAACATGTGAATGATTTAATCTACAAAATCTGATTTGATACTAAATATATCAAATTTTGACTGTATTGTAGTACATGCAAAGACATTTACAAATTTATAACTTGTTTAATATCAATTACATAAAATGGTAAACGTATAGTGGATCTGATATTAACTAATATAATTGAATTCAAAAAGTTGACAAAAATATAAACTAAACTTACTGTATATATGTAAGTATATTATTCAAACTCTTGTACGATACTACTTATGTAGTACACAAATAATTTGCATCATTTAAAGATATACTAATTTTATTTTTTGATACTAAAATAAGAATTCTATTGTTACTTCGTATCTGATTATAATATAGTATCATATCTTGGTATTTATCAAATAATTAATAAATTTTAACTAAGTAATTATGTGTCATAATTTAGTAAATAACTTAAATGTTGTTAAAAAAATTTAATATAGTATCATCAGCGGTTTGACAAAATAAATTATTAAAACTAAAAAATGCTTAGTAATATTGAACCAAAAAAATAAGTTGAAACACAAAATATTCTGTTCCAATAATAGTTCAAAATAATATAAACCTAACAAATCAACATCAACAAATCCATCTTCTGCCTGTTTAGAAAAATTCTCCCTTTGGCTTTGTTGGATCATCGCTATGACTAACATATCCATCCTTCAACCTTAATAGATGATAGTATTCAACAAAATTCGTGTTGTATATTGGAACAATTTTTAATGCATTAGTTGGAATATGTTTAATGACGTAATTCATATTCTGCAATAAAACGAATAAAATTTTATCAAATTGTAACATACATAAAAAGTTTATAAACTATTGACTGCGTATAATAATATTATTGTTTTAAATGATACTAAAAATTTCCTAATGGTGATACGAAATAAAAACAGGTTAACATGATACTTACAAATACTACTTAAAACTATATATAAACAAATCATTAAATTTAAATATATTTCTTTGATACATTAAATTTCATTTCCAACACATAAAAAGATACTCAAATTCACAATTTGAATTAGATACTAATTTTTTTTTCCTGATGAATAATTCATATAAATACACGTATACTATTATTTGATACCTTAATATATACGAAATATAAGTAAAAATAAAACAAAGAATCATTCTATCGTAAGCACCAAAAAAATGATACTTAATAAAAACTAATTGAACATTGATATACCGTGGTTTCACGGTATTATTAATACTTTTTCCTTAAGTTTAGTGTGTCCAAAAGCCTTTTTGTGCTAATTTTTATATTAGTTTCTCCTTATTTGCAGGAAATCTGTCCAAAGATGAATGCGGAGGTTTTTGAGAAAAGAAATGCAGAAGAGACCACCTACGGAGCTTGTGACGGTCCGTCATGCTCATGACGGTCCTTAGGTGGCAGCGTAGTGAAGCTGCTGAAGGAAGATGGGGAAGTCTGACCAAGTGCGGGGTTATGGAAAGCGTGACGGACCGTTGTAGCCATGACGGTCCGTCCTGCAGGTTCGTTATGAATATCAGAGAAGTAGTCCTAGTACCCATATTCCAAGAGTTCAAGTGTTTTGGAACGGAGACCCTCGACGGACCGTTGTGCCTCTGACGATCCGTCATACCTGCCGTCGAAGGTAATGAAGAGAGCAGCATAATAAATTGCACAAGTATGGGACGACGGAATCCATGACGGCCCGTCGTGACCACAATGATCTGTCGCGAGGTCCGTCGACCTAGCCGCGTTTTGACAGATTTCCAGCTAATAGAGTCCTTGTTTAATTAGGTTTTTATTTTCTATAAATATTTCGAATATCCTCCTTTTTGAGGTTAGACTCTGGATTATTTGGTTAGGCCCTTGATTATTGTTAGAATCTTGATTATTTTAGACCTTTTGTGAGATTCTTGATTAATTTGAGATTCTTGTAATTGATTGTTGTTGATTTTTGTTGATTAATCAAGCGAACTTTCGGATTTTACTCTTTCTCATTGAAGTAAGTACATGAATTCTTATACCATATATTTGAATATTGTGATTATGACTATGGGTAACTAAACTCCATAACTAGGGTTGTGGGAACCATAGGCAACTAATGAGGTAATACCTAACTAAAATAACAATTCTATAATAGTGTCTTGAATGTATTGATAATTCTTTTGCTTAGAAGTCTTTTTAACGGATGGCCAACGTTAGAACTCGCCTTAATACTACTTGCCGGACCAAGGAGGTAGATAATAGGAAAAAAATTATCAACATACATTTAATGTATACTATCTAATAGGCTAGTATTGATTGGTACGAGGTAATAACTTAGTCAAATATCGAATACGATGCTTAATATGAGGTAAAGAGAAGGGTTAGGATAGCAACACACATAACCGAACCGAGGTGCAGAGTGAAATTTTCTAGATGCCGGACCAAGGATTTAGAAATACATAACTTATAACTTTGCATGCAAGATACTAGGAAAAAATTGTTATAGTTAGACTTATCAAGTTATGAAGCTGCGGGGAACACGTAAACCCTAGTTACTTTCATTAATTGATTAAACTCCAATATTTGAAGTTGTTAAGTGTCTCTTTCAATTTTGCTAGTTATTTTCATTTATTTAGAAATAGAAAACCCCCCTTTTATCATTTTTGCTTTCCAAGGAAGTAATTGACTGAACAATAGTAATAATAGATTGAAGTTAAGTCTAAACTATTTTCCTCGTGGGAACGATTCCAACCTCACTAGTTGGGTAATTTGTTTGACACGACCGCTTTACTTCTTTTTTGAGAAGTAAGTTTGAGCCTATCAAATTTTGACGCCATTGCCGATGAAAGTAGCTTTTAGATTAACTTAAACTTATTACTATAGTGTAGTTGATATTTTCTTGATTTTACTTTGTTTTATTGTTTTTGATTCGTGCAGAACCACCCTCCCTGTATGCCAAATACACGGAGAGGAAGAGAACCCTTGTTTCCCTACGATCACGAATTAGAGCGTACACTACGCAACATGAATCGAAACTTGGGAATTAATGATGATGATCCAAACCAGAACATCCCAGCTTCGATTGATGTTCATGGTCAGTTGTTACCCGATGCCCCGGGTGAACACCAACAGAGGGGACAAAATCCCGCTCCACGGCCCCAAGCATACTACAGAGGCTATGATAACATAGCAGACTCCGATGGGCCACTTGTCTTGCTTCCTCTACCACCAGGCCACACCTTCGTGGTAACTAGTAGCCTGATGCAAATGCTCACTGCCAGAGGTTTGTTTTCAGGGCTACCTTCTGAGGATCCACATTCCCATATAGCTAAGGTTAGGGTAGTGTGTAAAAGCTGTGTAGGGAGGCCTGACTTGGACTTGGATGTAATAGGGCTCAGAGTGTTTCCTCTTTCACTGACGGGAGAGGCTGCTATATGGTTCACTGAGCTCCCGTACAACTCAATTTTCACTTGGAACCAACAAAGGGATGTTTTCTTAGCTCGCTACTATCCGGTCTCCAAGAAACTAAACAACAAAGACAGAGTGAACAACTTTGTGGCACTACCAGGAGAGTCAGTTAGTAGTTCTTGGGATAGATTCACCTCATTCTTGAGAAGTGTCCCAAATCACCGTATAGATGATGAGTCACTGAAGAAATACTTCTATCAAGGACAGGATGATAATAATAAAGCGGTGTTGGACACTGTAGCAGGTGGATCTTATGTGGAGTGTCCTTATGCTGAGATTGCTGAAGAATAAAAGAAAATCTCCCAGAATAATAAAGCTTGGAGTACTAGGAAGTCAGATACCGGGAGAAATACCTTCGCAGTGCAGTCCACTCACAACCCAGCCACAGATGATATTCGTGAAGAAATGGCTCAGATGAGAACTAAGCTTGGGTTGGTACTAAAACATATCACTGAGGGTGCAGAAAACATAAATGCAGTTAACTACTTGACTAAACCACCACCACCTAATGATGAATGCTATTATGCGGAGGACTCCTATGCAGTAAATGAGCAGACGGGGGGTTTCCGACCGAACGCCCAAGGATCAAATCATGATAATTGGCGCCAAGGTCAAGGGAACCAAGGTCGGATCTATGGTAACTATAACCATGAGGGTCATTATGTCTGAGATGGAAACTACAACCGCGACAACAACTTCAACAAGGGTAACTACGATAACATAAATGATAGGAATGGGCCCTATGTCCCTCCTCAAAATCGTGAAGTTACTCCTAGGGATGGTGGAGATAGTATGTCGCGATTTGAGGATATGTTGCACAAAATGATGAGGAGGTTCGATGCTAGTGATGAGCACATTAAAGAGTTAAGGTGTGATTTAGCAGGTATTGGGCAAAAAGTCGATACACATGCAATATTGTTTAAGCAGATCGAGTTGCAAATGGCCCAATTATGTGTGACAGTGAACACACGGCAACCGGGCACTCTTCCTAGCAACAATGTCCAAATTCCTAAAAATGATGCGCACTGTATGGCAATCACTACTCGGGGTGGTAAGCAAACCATTGACCCACCTATGCCGTCTAATGAGAAAAAGGTGAGAAAGGATGATGATAAGGTGGTAAAGGGTAGTGGTGAAGCAGAAGAGAGCACTGGAAAAGATGCAGAAGTCCCTATGAAGGTAATTCCCATGCCTAGACCACCACCACCCTTCCCTCAGAGATTAGTGAAAAAGACCGAGGATGGTATATATCGGCGTTTTATAACAATGCTGAAGCAGCTTTCTATCAATGTCCCTTTGGTAGAAGCTCTAGAACAAATGCCCGGTTATGCCAAGTTTATGAAAGATCTGGTTACAAAGAAAAGATCGGTCACTTTCGAGGATGATGATAGACTGCAACATTGTAGTGCTATTGCTACAAGATCTCTCGTACAAAAGAAAGAAGATCCAGGTGCATTCACTATTCCTTGTACAGTCGGGTCATTAAATTTTGCGAAAGCACTATGTGATCTGGGGGCAAGCATAAATCTTATGACCCTCTCGATTTACAAGAAGTTGGGTTTGGGTGACCTAAAACCCACTGCGATGCGTCTACTGATGGCTAATCGAATACTGAAAAGTCCTATAGGGATACTCCATGATGTGATAGTAAAAGTGGAGTCATTCATATTTTTGGCATATTTTGTTATTCTTGATTGTGAAGTTGATTTGAAGTGCCTATTATTCTTAGGAGGCCATTCCTTGCTACAAGTAGAGCCTTAGTTGATATGGAAAAGGGGCAGATGAAATTTTGGTTGAACAATGAAGAAGCGACCTTCAAAATTTGTAGGACCATGAGGCAGAGTAGTGAGCTCCAATCGGTATCCGCCATATCCCACGAAGAAAAGATGAAGAAGGAGAATGAACAAAAAAGTTTAAAACAAGAGTTTATGGTTGGGTTTTTGGTGCTTTTAGACAGTTCTGGGTTGCCTTGTCTTCCGGGCAAGCTCAAGTCCAAACGAACTGGCCCTTACTTGATTACCAAAGTACTCCCTCATGGAGAAGTTGAGTTAAAAACCAAGGAGGGAGTGCGGTTTAATGTGAATAGAGAACGAATAAAACTCTATTTTGGGTATACTGCATTGGTGAATGAAGTGATAAAGGCATACCGTCTTGATGAAGGCTGACTCCTCAAGTGTCCTCAGTCGTGCTGCGACGTTAAATCAGAAGCTTTTTGGGAGGAAACCCAATACATATAGTTTTTTCTTTCTAGTAATGGTAGCATTTTCTACTAATGGGTTTTAAATTTGCAGGCACATCACAAGAAAATTTTGCAGAAAATTACTCTGCAGCAGTCACTGACGGATACAGCGACGGACCGTTGCTCCTTTGACGGACCGTCGCATGAATTCGTCGTCCCAGGTACGTCTTTCTGTTATTTTCAAACTAGGGCACACGCGACGGAACCAACGACGCACCATCACAACTGATACAGACCATCGTCGGGGAATCGTCGCGTAATTAATGAAGCGTACCCGACCCGACCAGGCTGGGTTTTTTTTTAAAATTCAACATTTAAAACCCCAACTCCTTTATTTCACTTTTTCTCCCATTTCCCTCTCTTTTCAACTTTCAAAGGTCATACCCTCTCTCTTACAACCGATCTTTTTCCCCCAAATTCTCCAAAGTCCTAAAAGTCATCATCTACTAGTCGGAGCTGCTGCTGTGGGTGTCTTCTTGATCACCAAGTACCTTTCCCTCTTGTTTTTCTCAAATTCTCAGGTATGTGTCTCTAATTTCTACTCATTTATAATGCATTTTTGTTTATCAATTAGTATTAGCCTAGTTCTTCTTGATATGTTCATTTTTTTTATAAAATTCTGTCTGACCTAGGTTAAAAATCCTCGAAATTGGCTTGTTAAAACCCTAGAAATAGGTGCTTTAGCATTGCTAGTTTACTAGGTATTTGGGTTAGAAAAATGTAGGTTAAAACACTACCAATTCGATTCGGGTCATAGGGGATGAATGGGGCACCCCCAGTTCTGTCACTGAGTTATAGAACGAGACCCCGATGACAGACCGTCGTACCCACGATGGACCATCGTTGGGTCCGTTCCAACAGCCCTAGCACCCCACTGTCCAATTTTCTCCAAGTGTCCACCAACGAACACATGCGACAGATCGTCATCCCCACGACGGTCCATCCTACACAACCGTTCTGGTTGTCAGAGACCCTATTCCTAAGGCTCTCTCACTTTTTCTAAGTGTCCTTCAATGGACACATGCGACGGACCGTCATCTCCACGACGGTTTCGTCCTGCACAACCGTTCTGGTTGTCAGAGACCCTAATCCTAAGGGTCTCTCTCTATTTTTTCTAAGTGTCCTCAAACAGACAAGTACGACGGACCGTCATACCCACGACGGTCCGTCCTGCATGAGCGTTATGATGGTCAGAGACCCCTCTCCTAAGGGTCTCCATATTTTTTTTCAAGTGTCCTATGACGGACACCTATGACGGACCGTCGTACCTGTGACGGTCCTTACTGCACATACCGTCATACTTGTCAGAGAATCTCCTTCAGGGTTCTCCATATAAACATAGTCCAAGTAAGACACGACGGACCCCATGACAGTCCGTCGTACTCACGACGAGCCATCACATGGTCCGTTGTGTTTCACTGTTACTATAGCAATGTTAATTTTTTTTTGGTGTAGTTTTGCTTGTCTTGTTTTCTCCTTTTAGTACTAATATTAATCCTTTACAGGTACTATCTACTATGGCACCAAAACAAGATCCAGTCTATAAACGCGGGCGATCGAAGTCTGTCGCCCCGTGTGCCCGCCTGGTCATTGGCTCTGATGATGAGCGTGACCCTGAGTACGTGCACCCTGGCACTTCCACCCCATCCCGTGCTTCACGTGCTACCAGGGCCACACTAAAAAAGGTGGCGTCCGGCGTAGTCACTGCCTCCCAGTCTGATGAGGAGCGCACACTGACCGGCACATCTTCTGGGTCAACCACTAATGAAGAAGGAGCGTCTGGCTCCTTAGGAGTTTTGTGGTCGGAGGAAGCCTCTGGATCTGCTGAGGTTCCCGCACCCGCCACCGCTGCAGCGTCAGCCTCGTCTGATGAGGCTGACAGTTCGGAATCCACACCCGGTTCACCAACTCGTGTTCTCACCCCGATTTTCGACCAGCCCAACCGGTGGTATGTCGACGGGCAGTTTTAAGTCTATTCCGATGCAAAGTTCCTGAATGACAAAGGAGTTATGACTCGGACGCTTACATTCAATATCGGTCGAGGTACCACCTTGTTGAGGAGAGACTATAGTGGTCTTGGGAATAGTTGGCATGTTTACACAAATAGAAGCATTACTCCTACTTGAGGATTTTCTATGACCTCTGCTTCCAGCCATACCTATAAATAAATATAACATTGTTGTTAGATAATGAGATTACGTGGAACAATGCTGAAATATTAAAACTGTCTTTGTAAGAGCTTGTTAATCAAGCGAAAACATTAGTACCTGGATATACAAGTGTAACATTAGTCATTCTTAACAAGAGTAACATTAGTCTCTGTAATGGCTTTTAACTTCAAGGATATCATAACCTTCTTATTGTGTTGATGGTTTCACATTAGTCATTCTTAAGGGCACCATCTTAGGCCTACAGATACTAGACTTTCATTCATCATTTATTCATACACATACATGACAAGGGTGCTTTAGCCTACCAAGTCAAGGAATCACATATACACATATCTTTCATGCATCAACAAGAGGGACTTAGTTCTACCAAATCAAGACACACCATTCATCATATCACTCATACCATATCATTCAAGTACCAAGTAGGGACATTAAGTCTACCACACAACATACCCTATAAACACATATAGGAAACTTATCTCAATCTACCATAGTTATCCATAATCATTCAAGAACAACATGTTTTAACCTCACACACACATACAACATTATCATATAAGACACTTCTTAGCCTTTTTATCGTCATATGCCATCACTTAAAGAGGAACAACAACATTAGAATTCATACAAGATCACATAGACATTACAAGAAAACTTCACTTCATACCTTCACATTATATAAGATAACACATATATAACACCATAACATCACCTAAAACATAATCATATAAGCCATAACATCTTCAACAAGATCACATTACTTCACATAAAAATATTCACATTATACCTTCATATAAGCCCTAGCATGATACTATTACAATTTTACATAATTCATTCCGACAAGGCCATGTTTATCACAAAATCAACACAAAAACACCACCACTATAAGTGGACCAGACCAATCAATATCAATACTATACAATTCTACACAATATACAGAGATCAAGCTAACTTACCACCTTTCATCATCCACATTCCTTAGCCTTTCAATCAATTCACTTCACAAAGGCTCTTACCAACAGCCATCAACACAATTCCAAACAAACAATCCAAAATATCAAATATGAATATAATCAATTTATGGCAGCCTATAAACCATTCAATCATGATATATACATAAATCAATAGACTAAAGCAATCTACACATGAATTCACAACTATCAACCCATGATCAAATCATCCATGGTATGGACAAATATAGAGATTAGAGAAGGTCAAGGTTTCATGGAGATTTTCATTGGAAAACATCAATTATACATCAATAACATCAAACCTTAATGTTTGAAACGTTTTATGCAAGAACCCATGACTTAGAAATTGGATTTTTTCATAAATTTGAAGATCTTTGAAATCACTTTCAAGCCTTAGATGAAGAACTCCCATAGCTTATTAGAAGATATATCAAGGGGGTTGAAGAATAAATACCATTGAAATCCTTCATCCAAGCTCCATCTTCACCTTGAGCTCTCGTGGAGGTTTTTGGAGAGAATTTGGGAGGGAAAGGGTTTTGACTTAGGTGATAGGGTCTAAATGAGAGTCAAATCATTTTAATAATCTTAGAATACCCCATATACACCTAAAACAATCTTCCTCCTAGTTTATAAGACCTTGTGTGAATTTCCCAAAACACCCCAAGCATAACCGTGCAACATGCAGTGTGTAGGTGCCCGTAGACGCCCCCACAATGACGACCGTCGTCTGAGTGACGCCCCATCAAAGGGGTCCGTCGTTTGGGTATGCAGCTCCAAAACATGAAAGTTTTTCAGACCTTGCAAGCTCAATTGACGCCCAAGGTCGACGAGCCATCGATTGAAAGACTGGCCGTCCCTTGGGGCCGCCGTTTGACATTGCCAGGCAGTTCTGCCCCTTTGAGTTGGGATCCTCCTCTAGGGCCCCTCGTGGGTTGTAGGTGTTGTCGTACCCAAACGTTATACTCTTAAATATGCACGTCTAGGTCTTAAGAACCCCCCATCAATTTCAACACGAAACAAGTCATGAAACATGCAAAGGCACATTAGAGCACATGCAAGAACATAAGGGACTAGTCGTCAACCTCTTGATCGTCCCTTGAAGTTTGACTTCAAACTCAAATAGAAAGACTTCAAAACTCACATGCACATTAATTAAGCTAATTAGAAGAACGTAAAGCACTAGGGAAAATCTAGATAAGCCTAGTTCATTTTTAGGGTCGTCACAATTAGAAACACGTAAGATCAGGTTCACCAATCACAATATCCATAGAAAGGACTAATAAGTTCCCAAATGATAATGATATGCAATGCAATTTCAATTATAGTGATGCATGGTTTGCCTAACTATATGTACAATGTCTCTCTCTTTGAAACTATGAGGGACATGTCTATTCATGTATCATTGACATCGTGTGACTTACCCCTCGATAAAAAAAATCCATCACGGTGTGTGAAATTTCACTCGATAATAGAATCCATTGCGGTGTGCAACATATCCCTCGAATCAAAATATTCATCACGATGGGCGATACCTCCCTCAAAATGGTACATCCATTTTAATTTTTTATTCTTCTTCAATTCACATAACACTTTTCACAACCATGTCTCAGTATTAATGCAAATTACATGTTCCCATAAATAATGAGGAGATTACTATTTTCAGAACAATGCACAATTTACAAAAACAAAGCCATGATACAACATACACAATAAATTTTCAAACCATTCTCAACATATCACACCCTAATAATTAATCACATTGCCTTTTATTACCCCTTTTCATTGTTAAAATTATTCAATATGGACAAGTCAACCCAGCACCAAGTCCCATTACTTTACAACATAAACAATAAGGAAATACACGATTCTATGAATTTAATAAATATTGAGAAATCCCCTTTCCTTAATCAATTTTACAATTTACTCTAGGACTTGAGCATTCCCCTTTTGTTGGGCTTCCAAATCAACGCAATCTATTCAAATACAAAAATTACAATACATTTTCTAAACAAAAAACAAGCATATTATTATATGTTTAGCTTTGACCCAAAACCTCACCCAAAACCATAATCATTTTCTATCTCTTATGCCAAGTGTCAAGTCTTAATTTCTCCAATAACCTAACTTTAATAATATTCACATAATGTAATACAATTAATATTTAATATAGTAAAACTTGAATTATAGTGCAATAACCAAAAATATAATAACTACTAATTAAATGACAATGTACTAACCACTAATGCTGAAAGTGATATGCAAAACATCAAACTAATTACAATTGACTTATCCTTATTTATCCTCCTCTAATCATTACCAGATATTCTCTCATTATTACGCATCAATGGCTATCAATCACTTAACTATACATTAATCCACCAAGATTTTGATTGCAACATCTTTAAATTCTATTCTATTCTACCATTATAATAATTACAATAATATGAATTCATTCTATATGAATAATTTCATATATTAAGATGTGGTTAATACTAACTTGAAGATAGTCGTAGTAATTCTCCTAGTTGTGCCGAGTTTCAAGCGGATACTCTTTTTGTTATGACCAAAATTTAATAAACCCCTTTTAAATTAATTTAGTACATGGGTCCAGTGGTATAGAGCGTTAAATTAATTATTGACTTGTCCCATTAACCAATAATTAAAAAATAAATATTTAGTAAATATCCATTAATTAAGTAACCGCAGTTACCAAATAGTTTTAAATTTCAAAACCAACTTCACTTACTAATCCTAAATGACCCCGTGCAATTATTGAGAGGGTTAAAATGGTAATTTTAGAAAATTTTCTAAATTGGCCTTATGGGTCATTATATTATGCACCACTACAAATCACATTCCCGCCTGAACATTAAGTAAAATTAAGTCAAATACTAGGTGTTAGCAAGGAAGGTATCATTTTTCAGAGTCGTGTTCGTATTCATTGCTTCAAGTGAACACATCCTTAGAACCCTTCCATTGAGATAAACTACCAAGAATTAATTTTTTGATAAAAATCAGATAGATTTACTACTCATGAGTGACTACCAAGTCATAAACTAACCCACTAACCTAATTTGAATTGATATCCTCTACACCACAGCACAACCTTACGGACAAATCTGTTCTCTCAATGTCACAAAAAATTCTTGATGAATACCCGTTACAACAAGAAGTGAACCTAAACCAATCACCACTTACTCATCTTGCAGAAACCATCATAGATCTTATCAAGATTTCTATCTCAAAACATAATCTTTCCGCGAGCTTAAACTATAAAAATATGAGTTTATACATCACGTTCTGATTAAGGATAATGGAACTCATCTAATCAAAAGAAGAAAATGATCGAGTAACCACCCAACAAACAATAAACTCGAGAATGTAGAACCTCTAACAACAGTACTAGAATGCTAGTTTAATATATGTGATTATAGACAACTATTATGGTTGGAAGAACTAAACTAAGAATCCCCACATTTAATAACACAAAATTAAAGCGTGACCCAGGCGACTACATAAATGTTATGATTGTGAGACAAATATAGATACCCATGACAACTCTTTTATAAATTCTCCTAATCAAGGTCATATATGTCGAACTAGTAGTATACTTATACTATCCAAAACAACACCAAATATTTCATAATTGGAATGATGAAGTCTTACCAAATATCCTACACTATCAAGAACACCGATATATCTAATCCACCACTAGATATTCACCCATAAAAGTGAAAACATGCGCAGTCACAAACAATGAATCATACTCTAAACCATGTCCAGAATAAAGTAGGTGGTCACATAATAATGTACGGAACCAAGGTCGAATAACGCAAATATTCTTTCCATAATTACCATATCAAACATTTCAATTTTATCTAACTCCATCTCCTTGATTTTTAGCCATCCATAATCAACCAATCTAGTCCCATTGCAATCATATGCATACTCGATTAATCAAATCCCACATACTTATAACAATACTCCACTAAAGCCAACCCTTTCATACTAAAAAACAACATAACAACCTTTTACATTACCCTCATACTGTCACTTGTATCAAAGTCTTTTTTTAGCAAACACATTGTAGACTTTAATTTGTTTTGAACTATGACTCTCTCTCTCTTTTCAACTAGGTATTCCATGACAGATACAAGTTCAACCAAAAGTTGATAACAATAGTTTCGAATTGAGCAGTATCTTTCCATCACGATAAAGCTATTGAATCATTCAAAGTTAACTCTATGTAATTCTTCAAACTAAGATTCAAGGACAATAAAAATTGTAATATATATCATGCCAAATTATAGAGAAGTTGTTGACCACTCTAATAAATATGTATATTATTAGTAAATAATCTCAATTTACTATCAAGTGTTTATGTAATGCATCACAACAGTCTGCCTATTCCAATCAATAGAATAATATCAACCCAACTAAAAATCCTTAATAATCATGTATGATTGTATCCATACTTTAGTGAATTTATAAGTCAATTTCCATAATTTGAACAAACTAACCCCACATATATACACTGAATCTTCCATACATCATCGTTCTTCGCCTAGACCAAACATAATCTTCATAAAAGTCATTGGTAAACATCTTTTATGTATGTACTGAATCAGTTCACCATGAATAGTTATTTCTAAACTTAAAGGAAAAACCCTACTAACTTCAAGTTCAAACCAAGGGCCTATACAAGATATCTTATTATTTACCTATTATACATTCTTCCCATGACAAAGATTTTAAATTCCTTGAACTCTTAGAGATACTGTACTCTTTTCCTTTTCGATAGATCACTTCTAATCTTATCCTTTGAAAAGAAATCCATGAGATTTTACCTTATCCTCTAAATAAAAGCATTAAGTGAAACCTTTCCTTAAGTCTTTTAACAATTGATAACAACAATCTTTACGATCCAAACCATGCACAAGTCCTTATAAATGACCAATACCATATGAGATAAATTTTTTCTTACCTTACCAATTCACATTTTTATAAAACAAAAAATTACAAACATAGACTTGCTATGAAAGACTTGAATTGGAATTCCATATTTGCGTCGTGGCTCGATGTCGGTCTTGCCTCACTCTGTGAAAAGGGAGTTAAGCCTAGTATCACTAGGTAACCCCAATATGTCGTTTGGGTTGAGCTGAGGCATGGCGAACATCATGAGTGATCTGATGTGCTGAATTGATCTTGAGTGAGATCTGATTAGCTAATTCAACGCTTCAATACACTTTCTCATTTCGTCCAACACTTGATCTTTATCAATGTCCTTTTGGAGAATGATTTGAAGCGTCTCCTTAATATGACTCTTCTCATGCTCTCTAGATCTCTTCCTTGCATAAGGAGGTATATATCTCCCTTTGTGATTGCACTAATTTTTCACCAAAGATATTTTGGTAGTCTAGTCGTTCAATTGATGAACTAGTGCATCTAGAGTGAGGCTTTTTTTGTCTTCTTGATCTGCCTCAATTGGCTTTCCACCCACTCCCTTTGTCATGCTTAGTGGATGTGTATACACAATATAAAATACAAAATAAAATCTAAACTAAAAATTAAGGTTAGTAAACCTACACTACAAAGAACTATAAATTTTAAATCACTACATCTTCACGTGACACCACTCCCCGGTAGCGATGCCATCTTGATTCTTTGTATAATTTTTTATACTCATGATCAACGAAACTAACCTACAATCTGATTGTTTATGAATCGAAGCTAGTTTAGTAACCCAAACAAGGGTTTGGGTCATGTCCCTAGGGAGTGGTAGTGAAAATAGTAGCTATACAGAATTCTGTTCTTAATAGTGCTAGCTTAAGACATTTTCAAATATAAAAAGAATTTAAAATTTAGTTTGTGACACCAAAGTGTCAAATATAAAATTTATTTGTCACAAGTAGTATAATGATATAAAATAAATGATAAAAAAATATGGGAGAGTTCATGGGGTGTAATAGATATATGTAAAGATACAAGTTCGGTAGCTAATTTCGCAAGACAGTGATACTAGGCTAAGCTTTAACTGAAATCAAGTTTCCTGTCAAGCAAGTTACACCATATCAAATGGGTTCCTCTAGAACAACCACTCGTCTAAAATATAAAGCTTATGCCTTATCCACACTCGCTCTTTCGATGGGAGTGCTTGGATATGGGACTAGGTCTCTCCCTCTTGGGCTGGACCTTATTTCGACCCACTTCTTAGGAGATCAGTCTAGTGGTCTTAGCTTTACGAGCTATCTCTCGAACAAGCCAAAAACACATGGGTGGATTTTTATTTGCAACTACAAACCTATTATATTAAACTACAACCACTAGGTGAAATCACGATTAAAATGCAATCTAAGCTACAAGCAAGCAAGACCCAACAAATTAATCAACCCATAATTGCGAAATCACACCCCAAGAATTGGGGGGGGGGGTTTAGACACACATCAAATAATAATAAAATATACTTAAAATGATAAAAGAATCAAGTAAGTATAAGAGATTAAACCTTAAAAGTAGAAAAGGAAGGTAAATGGAGAAGACCCATTTCCAAAATTGGAAGAAGAGCTTATTTTTTCAAGCTTCCATAAAAACCCTCTAAAAACTTGAGAACAAATTATCAAGTGTAATTATTTCACTCTCTAAATAATAAAAGAATTCAGTATTTATAGACTTTAGTATTTATAGATTTCAGAATTGTGCTGGCAAATCCTTTCGGCGTAGTTAGTTGTGATTCGTAAAATCGACCTTTATTGAGTTTATCGTTGCTTGCATGTTTCCTTTTTTGTGTATGTGTTCTGGATCGATGGGTGGAAATCTTAGGCTTTGCGAACTGATTGGGGAAACACTGACTGCTCCTTTACATCGCCTTTTGATGCACTTCCATCAAGGCTCACTTGTTGTAATAGAAGGCAAAATTTTGCTGTACGGCGGATCGTCAAGTGTGTTTGGCATTGCACACCTATGCATCTTCATCTCTTTTTCTCTGTTTTTCTTCTATTTTGCCGCTAATTGTCCATGCTCCTACCAAATCCTCAAATACCTGAAACTTAGGAGTTTTTATCAGATATCGAGATAAAAAAATGATCGAGGACACTATTTGCATTAAAATAAGGCCCAAGATGAGTCCAATTTGAGGACCCATCACACATCATCTTTGATTTCTTTTAAAATCTTGTCAGATCCTTCAACTTTTCCAAGGATATGGGAGATCATATCCTCAGAATGGACACCTTCAAACTATTGTGGGTTTTGGCGCTCATGGAGAGGTACATACCTATCCCTCTCCCCCTCTTTCCAATTGGGATTTCGATCCTCCCATTCACCATCTCGATCTTTCAAACCTTTATCTCTATCCCAGACTTGGTTACCACCCTGCCTTGGGTAGTTTGAGAGATAATCACCACCTTGGTTGGTTAGAAAATTTACCTCTTCATTATACGAGACTTCAAACTTGGACACCTTGGGATTAGCAAACCTGACACCCACAACATTAACACTTCGAGCATCAGCTCCTATGATATTGTTTAGAAAAAATGTCAAGTTATGTCATGATATTGTCCATGTTGTAGTCCTTCTCCTGATCTTTCTCCATCCGCTACTTGGTGAGTTTGAGAAGGAGGTGAGATACTTGATCTTCATGGGTATACAAGGCCTTGTTAATTTTTGTCGTTCCATCCAATAGTTACGCTGCTATCACATAAGGTTGTTGCATTAAACCTCCTGGATAAATTTTTCAACAACACTGTTATTTGATGAGTCAAGGCTTTAGTAAAAGTATTGTAGCAACACATCATCAAATAAGCAATGTGTTGGGCATTGCAGCACCAACTTCCTGAATCTCAGCCAAGTCTCATGAATTGGCTCCCCATCTAGCCTCTTAAGGCTTTGGAGGATATCCCTAAGAGTCATCATCTTTGAGAAAGGTAAAATCTCACATTAAATGGAGTAACCAACTCCTCCCACAAAGTTATCGAGTCACGTGGAAATTCAACCAGCCACTTGCATGCCTTCCCCATCAAAGAGAATGGGAATAACCTCAGCCTCACTGACTTTTGAGAGATGTTTCTTTAAAGAGAATGGTCTGCTTACATCAATGAAGCTTCAAAGATGTTCATGAGGATCTTCATGATCTAATCCACTGAAGAGTCCCTATAGTTGGAAGTGTTGTAACATGGTGCTAATGATGTGGAATACTGGATTTCCTTTATCTGGTGGTAACTGAATGGCACTAATACCTCCCATGATATAAGGATCATTAGCTTGTGGTTTGTTAACATTGTTGAGATTCCTGATGTCATCTTGCTAGCTTTTTTGGCTGCCATTGCTTCCATTAACACTCATACTTATTGTTTTCAACACAATCAAGCAATTCAAAACTAAAAATTCAGTAAGTAAGCTAAATCCAACTAAAACCTAATTTCTACTTAACTAAAAATTCTAAAATAACACCACTCCCTGGTAGAGGTGCCATTTTGATAGGTGACATCATCAAAGATGCTTCATCCAATACTAAGTATTGATGCCCGTCCATCAGTATATGATCCAACCAAGGGTTGGGATCGTTCCCACTCGGAGTGGTACTAAGAGTAGCCAAACATAAATCAAGTTATACCAATCATAGCTACAACATACGATCGAATAAAAACATAACATATTAGAGGGGTGACATAAAGGTGAATTAACATGGGTGGTTTTATAATAAAATTCACCATAAAAATAGAAAAACAATAAAAGAGGATAATGGGGTTCTTGGGATGTGAACAGAATATAAGATAAAAGGCATCAAAGGGCAGTTGCTATTGATAACACATCGCTGAATATACGTAACTAGGGTAGACTTTAGTGGGGGGTAAATTCTCTCTCGAGCAACTTACCTGGAATTTACTTGATTTCTCTCTATCACTAAGTTGCAGCCTTTAACCAAAGCCTCCACCTTATCCCAATCACTCTCTCGAGCTGATAGTGTGGAAAATGCACTAGGATTCACTCTCTCAAGCTGAACCCATGATGACCCAATAACCACTGACTATCACTTAGTGATCTTAGTTTTAAAACCTCTCTCTCCAGCAGGACAAAAACCTAAGGTGAAATCATATTTGCAACTACAACCTCAATGCAGTTCAAAAACAACTACTAAGTAAAATCATATTTAAACAATGAATATGCCAACAATAAGCAACACCCAACAATAGATTTACCTCGTAATTACAAAATCTCACTCCAAGCATTGTGGTTTTAGCTAGACATAAATAAGAGTAAGAAAATATATACCAAATAGAAGTAATATGAACTAGGTATGATTTATTTTCACTTTAATCGAGTATAGGATGAAGAATTTCCAGCACCCACTTCGAATTTCTTCAAGGTGAGAATCGTCAAATCTCAAAGGTTCAATAGTAATGTTTCCCAAAAGCGCTCAAAAACTCAAAATAGAAGCTAAGTGTAAAATTACTTTTCTAAAACTAAAAACTCACTAGAACACTATGTAAAATGATACTAAACTTAAAAATACTAAAGAGTATTTATAACTTTCAAAAGTTGTTCTGCGAAGGACCACTCGACGTAGTTAGTCGAGATCCCCAATCAACTAGGTGATCCGCCTTTTGTCATGTTTATCATCATCTTGTGTTAGCCTTCAACATCTTCGTATTTTGGATCAATTGGCTACAGATACTTCTTTGAAGAACTGCTTCGCAGAAGTGCTAGGTAACACACCAACTGCTCCATTTCACCACAAATTTGATCCTTTCCTTTAGAGCTAAACTCATTGGAACAAAAGGTAAGGATGAGACCATGTGACGGCACATTGAATGGGTTCGACAATCCTCACATCTTTTTTTCTTCATTCTTTTAATTTTTTTCTTCCTTTTTGATCCATATGTCCATGACTTGTGTCTAAGTTCAAAATACCAGAAATTCAATGTTTTAATCAAATTTAGAGACAAAATATGCATTTTAGGAAACTAAACTAATTAAAATATAACCCTAAATGAGTCCAAATTGGAAACTTATCAATACCCCCAACTTAAACTTTTGTTGTTCTCAAGTAAAACTTAAGTTCAACAATTCAAATACGATGTCTCAAACAGTAATACACAATGCTCAATAATGAATGCACACAACAAACGCAACTTACTCATGCAAGGATCAAATATGCACTCAAAGGCTCAAGTTATCACACCATTATCAAATATTATAAATCTCATAATACTTGCTTCAAATTCTATTTCAAACTATGAAAAAGTGATGAAATGCCCTAACATAAAGAATGATTCTATATGGACACACAATGATACACAATTTAATGTTCTATAATCAATTTCAACGATCACACTCAGAAAGATAAACTCAATGCATCAATTAACCAGAGGTTTGCCCATATTTTCCAATCAACCTTTGTTTCAGCTCACTCATTATCAAAAAGGTCTTTTTAGGCTTGTAACAGGGTTTAGTGTATAGGTATAGTCATTTAGGCTCAATATATTTTATTCTCTTGATATATTGTGCACATAACACTTCCTTTTTCCTTCCTTTTTCATTTTCTCTTGTGTTTGTAAGTCATCCATTTATTAAATTTCCATGGATCATTCGGAAGACACCATTTCTTTTTGTTTTTTCATAACTTTATATAACATGACTTTCTCTTTTTCATTCTCTACTTGTATGTCATTCCTTTATTAAATTTCCATGGATTATTAGGAAGAAACCATTTCTTTTTGTATTTTCATAACTTTATAATACGACTTTCTTTTTTTCATTCTCTACTTCTCTTTTCCTTCTTTCTCTTGTTTTTTTTTATATATGGAGGGGTTACATTTTTCTCAGCAACATGGATTAAGGGAGACTATTTTAAAAATCATTGACATGACTTCTCTTTTAACCACCCAAAGCCTAAGTTGTCTATTCAATAAACCACAAATCAAGAGTATTATAGGTAGACGATTAGGAGAGGTCATGTTTTCATCAAGTTCCATCCAAAGAGATGTAAGACTCAAGGGGTGTTTAAAAGAGGTTGCACACTCACAAGGTTAGCCAAAATAGAGGTATATGTAAAGTCAGTTCAAATTCTTTCAACAATGCCTAAGATCAACTCACGAGTTCACATCATTTAGTCAACCGGACTAACAGGGAAAATTGTAGGTGTCATCATCCATGAGTCAAAGTAAGCTCATCACACAAGGCATTGACACTAAAGTCAAGCAAGACTTTAAACTTTTGCAAGTGCTCAACGTTCATAGCAAGACACTCAA
Source organism: Solanum neorickii (assembly GCA_027704865.1). Classification (NCBI taxonomy): domain Eukaryota; kingdom Viridiplantae; phylum Streptophyta; class Magnoliopsida; order Solanales; family Solanaceae; genus Solanum; species Solanum neorickii. The sequence goes on from JAKWJC010000365.1 coordinate 20,627,056, forward strand.
TTTGATAATTGGCTAATAATAATGAGATTCAAAGAGTTTACATATCATGTATTCAACTTCATATGGCCCTGTCACATCCGCACATTTATGTTTGTTTGATTGCAAACACTATCCAAGCCATCAATATTGATCAAATCGAGACTCAAAATATCCTAAGAACAACCACATTAAAGTACATGCATGCGGTGGCAGAATGAAGAAAAAATTTTGACCGGGTCAAAAATATTTGAAATTTAAAGAAAAAGGGGCCACAAGCTCATAAAACTGCACAAAACAATATGAAATAGTTTAAGACAAACAACCCATATATATACAAAAACACGAGTCAAAAATAGAACACAAAAGGTGAGCCTCATCTTACCATAAAAAATTATTTATCCTCGAATGCAAATGATATAAAAATATCAAAAATTAAATCAAAATAAGATAGAGAGGGAGGTAAAGAGGGAATGTTATCCACGTATTCGCTTTATCTTTCTAGGCAGCACTACCAGTTGCGTAAATCTTAATCTTGTATCAGTGCTTGGAGATGCATCATTTTGCTTTTGTGTTTCAGTGTCTTGGTTACATCGACCTAAGTTTCTACAACAATGTTAGCTTTGATCATACTGTGCACATCGTCAGCCGCCCCAAAGGCACACATTGATTTAATGAACCCTCGATCTCATGAAGGGACATGAGAGTCACTGGGTATTATGTTGTTGTAACTAGATTTCTTCTTCTCGCTCTATGCTTTGGAAGGGTTTGCGTTCTCTACACTCTTCATGAAATTTTTTTCCCTTATATGTTGGGGTGAAATGTTTCTCCCAGTGACTTTCGGTCTGCCAAGTCTACAAAACAGATTTAAATTCATAGAATTTTCCCATAAAGTAAAAATAAATACCGATGCAGACAGACTCGCCAATCAGGTAGGCCATTCGCTTATCCTTTTTGCTGAGCTAGATAGACTTGCAAAAGGGATTGAGTTAAATTTTTTAGCAAATTGTCGATGGGAAGTCCCTTTCGATGAATCACCGAGACACCCTTAACTTAAATTCATTGTTTGTCCTCAAGAGATGCACTATGACTCAACGCAATACTTTATACAAAAGTATCCTCTTTTAAGCTTTCGCAATCACATGACTTTCAATCCCAACTTTTTCTTTGCTTTAGTGCATGCTTCTACTCTTAGGCTTGATAAGCCAACTCATATGGATCAGATCATGACATAAACTCACCATTCACCAACACCTCTACACTTTTTCCTCTCGCCAAGGTACTAACTTTCCGATATTGAAACTAGTGCCGTCATTTCAAAAGAAATCCTCCTTTTTCGCACAGTGATTTTAACTTTGGGTACAACGATCATTATTCAACACTCACGCTCAAACAAAATTCACACCTAGTTAGTACTTTTAGCCATAGTTTTCCCCTTATTTTCACTTCTTAATTTCACCACATTAAACTTTAGGATAACGATATGACTTTCTTGGCTTGTAACATAGGCTTAGGGTCAGGTATGGTATATATGGGTACATTTTAGTGACTTTTTGCCTTCCTTGACATTAAGGCTAAACATCCTACCTCTTTCATTATCTCTTATGCCCTAATTTTCTTTTCTTGTCATCTTTGCCTTGCTTTATCCTTTGTTTATTGTGGAAGTGACTTTTTTTTTATTTCTTTTAATTCAATTTATCATTTTAACAAAGTCACTTCTCTTGATAACTTTTTTTCTTTACTTTTCCACACTAATATTTTCATACCCACTTTTCGGGTCATCACTCATAATATCGACCCTCAAACTTATGGCTTTGTCATGAGTCGAGGTACGCAATACCCAAGGTTGGGTCAGGACTAAAATGAGGTCAGTTTCTCCATTATCCACCCTCAACTTATGGTTTTGGCCTAAGTTGAGATGCACATGTCCAAGGAGGGACCAAGGCCAACACATTAAACCATAGGAAGGTTAGTTGGTGAAGAAAAGAAAGGTCTATTATAGGCTCAACATATTTTGATAAAAAGAGAATAACAATTTTATTTGGTTCACTTTATTTTAGGCTAAATATTTGCCAATTCAAACAAGGGCCGATGATCATTTGCTAGTCGTCTAACACAAATTCCTTTTGCAGGACCAACCCGGCAAGTTCTATCTAGGTACCAATAGTGGAACAATCAAACTTCCTCACACTATCTTGACACCTCGTTACTCTATCAAATTGTCAGACACCTTGTTTGAGTGTTTGTTTGAGGGTCATGCAGTGGGTGCATCTCTATGTCATGATTAAATCCAACATATTCGACTTCTTTATGCCTATTCATGCAAGCATTTTCTTAGAACGGGATATTATTCATGTTTAGACATCATGCTTTATATTTCACTTTGATACTTTGTACAAGTTATGACATGGCAGTTCAATAGTAAAGCAATCAATCTCTAAGGGCAAAAGAACACAGGCAAGAAAACCTTGAAGAGAGGATCATGAGTTGGTCTACTCAAACTTTACCCTAACACTCACTCTCCATTTAACCCACCCCAACAAAAAAACATGCAATTGTCCCCAATGTATAAGAAATATAAATATAGGGTGGTAGGTGAAGCAAACCTATGGCGCATAACGCGGATGATCAACAAACAGGCGGGTTTGGTTTCCCGGAACCTATAACATCAGTAGTAGGGTCACCCTTAGTGGTGCCCACAACAACCTCTGCACCCTCAGTGGTTCTCCTCTCAACAACTTTAGGTATGGAACTAGATGCCCAATGGCTAATTCTCGAGCCCTCATCTACCGGGTCTTCTAATAAATCAAAGAGGCTCTCCTTGCAGCCTCAATGTCGATCCGCTCCTTCTTCCTTGCACGGGCATCTTCACCCTCAGTGGTAAGGATTGAATGGTATAGCTTGGCACACTTACATGGCTCATGTGGTGGTTCAGTGAGGGTACTAAATAGTGCAGCAAGCATTGTATTCTCCGCTAGCTCGACAGGTGCAGTCTCGGGCTCAGGCCCCCTCATCTCCAGAATGCAGTCAACATCGGCCCGCAAACTTGCCACAACCTCCTAAAGATTGGTCAAGTCAATGGTGGGTGCTGGGAGTGCAAGAAACCACAACTCAAATGCATCAAGGTGCTGGTTAACTGTCTGAAGCTTCTGCTCCATCTGCTGGGCTACCCTCTTCTCAATCCAGTCCTCAGCCTCGACAATGGATTTCGGCATCCAAGGCTGAATATGATGCAGTAGGGTGTCCGTCTGATTGTTTTACTTCTTTACCTTGCTATCGGGATCAGTTCTGTAGACGGTGGAGGTGATTGGGAGGAATTGGGTGCATTACTAGTGCCAGGGGCGGACTCGGATGTGTGGTATCAGTGTGCTTTGAAGTGGAAGGATCAGCAACTTGGGTTAACTCTACCGTATCCGCTAAATTCGCATAGAGCGGCTACAACTAGACTCTAGGCCCTCTCTACGGTGCCGCCACAATGCCCTCCTCCTTGATGAAACATATATCCATAGTCCCAGCAGGAGTACGGAGGGCATCACGGTGCCAAATGGGCACTCCAACATCCCTTCATAATTGGAAGATCATACAAGCGAATGGGTAAGTGGTAGAGGTCTTAACAGCCCTCTTCATGTAACATTGAGATAAAAAACTTTGCGAAGTCGATCTCCGAACCGGTCACCAAAGGTGTTACCAATACCACTCTATCCCATGTAAGAATGTTATCCACTGTCGTAGGACACAGGCGGTGGCGGACTAACAGCCAGAACAACTTGGCTGTGAAGTGAGATTGGCCTTTTTGATAAGTTTTCTAGGGTATAACACCCAGTCTGCTCCCTCACCGTCAATGGATAACTGATGTGCAAGCCACCTCTTGGTGGACTCTCTATGATAGCTGGTCCTCTAAAAGTGACCACCACTCTTGACCATACCCCACTTGTAATTAAACTCCGAGTTCAAGTGGGTCCGAGTGCTATCTGTGGAGGTGCCATATAAGAATCAACGGATGGTAGTAAGAGAAATGTCCACCTAGTAGCCTCGAAATAGAACCTGTGTGAATGGGTACTTTTTGGCAGGTTTCGCTTGCCTGTCCAAAGAACCCCAGAGAGTCACCACATATGAGACGTAGAACTCTCGAACAATCTCTTCGCTATATGACCCTAAACTCCTAGCCACCCACTTGACCGTGTGGCGGGTAAACAATCTATACACATCAGAGACTATGTGAAGCCTCCCTGTGATAATTCTCCGCTAGACTGTCACTAACTAGGTCATCACCCCTTTGTCATTCAGAACATTTGTGTCCCTGTAGAACTTATGCTAACCATCTACGCATCATCGGTTTGGCTCATCAGGAACCAATGCAGGGACATCATCCTGGGGTGCCGAAGCAGAGTCCAAACTTTGAGCTTCATCAGACGAGGCTTGGCGGGTCGGCACCTCGGGGTGAGTAGTTCCATGTGATCCAGAACCGGAGGCAGTGGACTCATTCGACCCCGTAGATTGGTCCAGCTTTGACCCTGAAGCCGCTTCAGAGCCAGACACTTCTTCAAAACCCGAGGCATACGTGTGCGCTACTCATTAGATTGGAGGCAATGACTATGCCAGAGTCCACCTTTTGGGGGATGCCCCGAGTGATTCATGCAGCTGGTGTAGGGGTACGTGTTCCTGGGGGAACATATTCAGAATCCCGCTCGTCGTTGGAAGTGCCAATCATTCAACGAGATGGTGCCAAAGACTTGGACCTTCCCCTGGAATAAATGATGTCTGTCTTAGGGTCCATTTGTACATGTAACAGAATTTTTAGTCATGCTACACACTAAAAACTAATAATCTAGAAAAAGGAGAAACAAAGCACATTCTAGTAGAGACTGCAGTAGTGGTTGATGGGCACTATCGACGGTTTGTCGATAATGTCCGTTATTGGACACTTAGAGAATTTTTAGATTCTTCATTGTACAGACCTCTAAGTTGGACACGACAGACGTGTAGAAATGCCCATCGATTAATAGATGAATCGTAGTTCACTTTCGTCTAGCACTTAAAATAGTTTTTAAACTATCTCAATACAGGGTCTCAATTGGAAACGACGGACGTGCAGAACGGCCCGTCATTCAATCGATGGACCATAGTCCACTTCCGTCGTTGTAGAGTTGAACACTTTTAAGGTTGTCCAAAAGACGGACCCCATCAACGGTCTGTAGACGGGGTCTCATGTTGTTGGCCTAATATAGAATTCAGGACTTGTTTCTATCATCACATTTTGACACCTTTCAGACCCTCATAAGTTTACCCAGCACAAAACAATTAAAATACCATTTCTTCACCCTTAGGGTTTCAATTTTGCAAGGTTATTTGTCGGATTCAAAGATGCTACCAAACCCTTAGTCGGACTGTCTATAACTCATTTTATACCGAACATACCACTACCCATTAACTTTCTATCATTCTAAGGTACCTTTAACCCAATTTTTAACAAGCATAAACATACAATTTTTCCCCAAGTCAAGACCCACATGCCAATTTTTGTTTCCAACAGCAAATACACGAGAATTCATCAATCAAAAGGGAATCGAAATGCTTTAAAATTGTAATGGAGTGATTGGATAAGTGATCTTTTCAACAATCTAAGTGCTTGTCTTTGAACACCGACTGGGGAAAGAAATAAGAACTAAGTAGAATTGGAGAATAATAGGGTTTTGGCTATACAGAAGAATTTGGGAGTTTGGGGACTATGATGAGTTTGGATGAATGAGATATGGTGTTGCTTTTTAATCTTTTAGTCGTGGTACTTTTTCATCTTCTCTTTGTAGATGGCTGAACTTTCATACGCTTTTAGGAGAAAATCATTAAGATAATTCAACCCATTAAGTCTCTGTTCCACAGATTCGTTCCAATATATCTTCACTCTCTTCATTGCCCACATGGCTTTGTTCTCTAACTCAACTGACAAGCCTTCCCATATACAAGTTGATATAGAGACATACCTATGGGGGTCTTTTATGCAGTCCCTTAGGCCCAAAAGAGCATCATCAAGCCTCCTTGACCAATCCGTTCTATTAGCATTTACCATTTTTGACAAGATTTGCTTGATCTCTCGATTGAACACCTCAACTTGCCCACTAGTCTGTGGATGGTACCGAGTGGCTACATTTTGGCAAACCCCATATTTCTCCAATAACCCTTTGAACAACTTATTACAAAAATGAGATCCACCATCACTAATAATGGCCCTAGGTGTGCCAAATCTTGAGAAGATGTTCTTTTTCAAGAACGCGGTGACACTCTTCCCTTCAATATGAAAAATGCTATAGCTTCCACCCATTTTGACACGTAGTCCACTGCCATAAATATATATTTTAACCCATGAGAACTCACAAATAGTCCCATAAAATCAATGCCGTATACATCAAATGACTCAATCAATAGAATGGGATTTAAAGGGAGCTCTTGCCTCTTCAAAATTCCTCCATCCCTTTGACACCTATCATATGACTTGTCGAACTCGTGAGCATCTTGGTGAATGGTTGGCCAATAGTTCCCACACTGCAAGATCTTGTGGGCTGTCTGGATATTACTATGGTGCCCACCCACATACGAGGAGTGGAATTCCTCCAAAACACTTAATATCTCAACTTCCGGCACACAATGGCGAATAAGCCCATCAACAGAACTCTGGTATAAGTAAAGATCAACCCAAAAGAACATTTTCACATCATGCATGAACTTCTTCCTCTGTTGGAAAGACAAGTTCGATGGGACTATATCACTGGCCAGATAATTCGCAAAATCGGCAAAACATGGAATCAAGTCATGAGTAGCGGCCAATAATGCTCATCAGGGAAGGTATCATCAATAACAAACTTTTCACCCAACTCTCGCATAACTTCATCCTCCAATCTGGAGATTTATTGACAACTTGATTTTCAGTCCCGTTTCTATCTTTTACCTCAAAATAAAACACTTGCAATAGTAGCACTCATCTAATCAACCTTGGTTTTGCATCCTTCTTTGCCATCAAATACTTCAAAGCGGAGTGGTCAGTATGCACTATGACTCTTGTGCCAAGAAAATAGGAGTGACATTTTTCGAAAGAAAATACCACTACAAGAAGCTCTTGTTCAGTCACATTGTAGTTTTTTTGTGCTTAATTTAGGGCTTTACTTGCATAATAGATTGGGTGAAGGATTTTATCTCTTCTCTGTGCCAATACCACACCAAGAGCAACCCCACTACCATCACATATCACCTCAAATGGATTACTCCAATCTAGAGAAATAATTATGGGCGCAGACACCAACCTCTCCTTAAACTCTCCAAATCCTTTCCAACATGATTCATCAAAATAAAATTTACATTCATTCTCAAGTAATTTGCCCACAGGATGTGCTATTTTTGAGAAATCCTGAATAAAACTCCGATAGAAGCCCGCATGTCCCGAAAAACTTCTCACACCTTATACAGAGATGGATGGAGGAAGCCTCTCTATAACATCAACTTTTGTACGATCAACCTCTATCCCCTTCTCCGAGATGCAATGGCCAAATACTATACTTTCTTTCACCATAAAGTGACATTTTTCCAATTTAGAACAAAATTGCAATCTTCACATCTTTTGAGAAGCTCGGCCAAGTGACTCAAACATTGATCAAAGGAGTCACCAACAACTGACAAGTCATTTATAAAAACCTCAATATTGTCCTCCACCATATCAGAGAATATTGACATCATACATCTCTGGAAAGTGGCCGGTGCATTACATAACCCGAACAACATCTTCTTGAATGCGAATGTCCCTTAAGGGAAAGTAAAGGTAGTCTTCTCTTGGTCGTTCAAGGCAATAAAGAGTTGATTGTAACCTGAATAGCCATCAAGAAAACAATACCATCCTTTTCCTACGAGTCTATCGTATATCTGGTCCATGAAAGGCATAGGGAAATGGTCCTTCTCATCCCATGCATTCAGTTTTTGGTAATCCATACAAACTCTCCATCCAATGTAACAACCCTAAAAATGAATAGGATAAATACTTAAGGTGTCAAGAATGCTTGTGATTAGACAAAGGTTCACACAGACTGATACACATAGAACCAGACTTCAGAACCGTTACTACGACCATGTCAACTAACTTGGGGAGTTAGTTGAGCATGAAAAGGCTGGAACCAACCATGTGAGGCTCTCAAAAACAAAGATTTAATTGAAAGAGTCTTTACCAGACTTAAAAGTGGAAATTTTAAGTTTTGAGGGTCCATGGGTAAAATGGTCTTTTCAGGCCAAGGGTAATATTGTAATTACCCTTAGGAATTAATAAATTAATTAATTAATTTAATTAAAAGATCAATTCAGATTAGGGCGACCAGAAGTGACCCATTTTCGCAAATAGGGTGCCACTCGGGTTCGAGCCACACTAGAAGTAATGAATTGATGATTTAATCATAAATTAAAATCTGCTTCATTGAAGGTAAAATGGTCCTTTCAAATATTAGTTGAAATAAATCAGATTTTTATTAATTTAATTAAATTCTATTTTGACTAATTCTTAAATTAAGACTCCTAAACTTATGCTAACACTCTCCTAATTATGTTTATCACCTCTCCACGTTCAAAAAAGAAAACTCTATTGCTCTATATGCCAATTAACGTGAAGAAACAGAAACTTTGAAAAAATTCTTCACACTTGAAGAACTCACTAAAAATTCTAAGAAAGCAAGTTGATCAAAAACGTTAAGGCAAGGGAGATTTTCGTCAAGTTGGTGGTAGAACTTTAGGTGAATTGGGCATGGTTTTTGAGACAGGTTTGGGAAGACACTTCAAGCTTGAACAATGTCAAAAGGTATGGGTTTCTAATCTCTTGGTCCCTTTCCCAAGAATCCCCTTACGATTAAACTATTCACTTCGAAACTAAGGTAGGTTGTTCTCCTTTGGATGTCCTTGTCCCTAGCTCCTAAACGAATTCGTAGGATGGGTATGTTGTGTTTGTAGATTTAGGCATGAGTGATGTGTTCATATAAAATGTGAATATGTTTATGTGAGGAAAATTATGAACATGATAATCAAAGTTTGATCGGAAAAAAAAGAGATGCGTGTGTGTGCACGTTGGCAGTGTGCTTCGCCATTGTTTTGGGGTCGTTTAAGACATGTATTTCTTTAGTATTTTATGTATGAAATGTGTATACAATGTGATGATCATTTTAGTTAAATATGGATGGTTGAATAACAAATTTTTAACCAAATAAACTTATGAAAAATATGACTAAAGATGAGTGGAAGAATGACAAAAATTTTCCAAGATTTGTGCACTCTATAATGAGGCTAAAATCTGGGTTTTAAAAGGAAAAATAAAATAAGAAGACCTTACATATTAAGAACGCTGAAAAAGAAAGAAAAAAACGTGAAGGGGCTAAGGGGAATCGAACCCCTTAGCTACTGATTTTGCGAGACAAGGGAAAGTAAAATGGGGCCGGGGGATTCGAACCTTGATAACTAGAATTTGCCACAAAGAAAAAGAAATGGGGATGGGGGGAATCGAACTCGTGAACTGGGGGAAGAAGGAGGAGAAAAATAAATCAAAGGAATAAGTGAGAGGCGTGGGATTCGAACCCACCACCTCCAGACAGCGAGTGAAGGAGAGAAAATTAAAGAAAAAGGAATGGCAGGTGTAGGAATCGAACCCACGACCAAGGCTGAAACGAAGAGGCAAAATTAACTATGAAATAAAGTGAGGCTGTGGGGGTTCGATCCCACAACCTCATTGCCACTAGCCCAATTTAATTAAAACATAGTTAGAGGTTGTGGGGGTTCGAACCCACCACCTCACAGCCTCAGCTAAATTAAAATTTAAATAAGGAGGCTGTGTGGGTTCGAACCCACAACCTCCCCATGCAAGAGAAATTAATACAAAAATACAACAGTCTGTGGGGGTTTAATCCCACAACCTCTTGGTTTAGGCCAGAATGGGCAACAGAGGCTAATGAAAATTAAAAAGGGGTTGTGGGGGTTCGAACCCACAACCCTTCGGCCAGCCTAGAGCAAAATTAAGTAGATAATTAGTCCTTCGATGTTAATGTTGGGATGTAATTTAAAGTTCTAATGTTATGAATATTAGAAATAAAATCAATAAAAAATATAAATGATATCCAAGTGACTCAAACTTGGATTTCCTTACCCAATTTTCCGTATTGATACATATGATATACGTGAATAATATATCCAAGAATAATACCACCTACTTAGATCAAAATCAAGATTTTGACATATATACAAGATACATAAGTCTTGTACTACATAGTCTTAGAAAAGTAACAATCACTTAACGAACTATGAATGAAGCTCAATGGCTTGTATGTATAGACACATAAGTCTAACATACGTTCAAAAGTAAGTGAACCTAAGATGTATGTAATGAAATGATGAACCCTAGGAGGGTTAAGTGTGAGTGTAAGATATACTGAGTGACAAAGTGCATTGACATTTGATGAGATGAACTATGAAATGGTGAAAGGAACATTCACGTAATAAGAAGTGAGTAACTATGAAAAGTAAAGGTGATAATGATGAAGAATATGGTGACTACATGACATTAGGCTAATGTAAATGATGAGAGCAGTCACAAATGATCCTAAGTAAATGATGAGAGCAGTCACAAATGATCCTAAGTAAATGTCACCAATACGTACTCACCAATGAGAGTGTAAAATGATGAAGAGACCAGTCTGCATGAATACTCTAAAGAAAGTATTGAGCTTAACACACTTAATACAAATGATGAGATGAGAAATCATCTAATGATATATGATGTCCTCATACTAGAAGCTAGCTTCCATGACGTATTAGATAAATGTAATGGAACTTTATAAAGAGCATCGATAGGCTAACTATGAGCGGTGATGCCTTCTTTCGGGAAGGGCGGAGGTTCATGTAATTCTCATGAGATGAGACTGTCCGGCATGCCGTGTATGGGTCTCCTTATATCTCCTAGTCTTCGAACCTATACTTCCAATATAGGGATCTAGCGAGGTTCAATTCCTATGTACGCTAGCATGTTTTGGTTCACATTGGCTGGTGATTATACCTATTTTTGGTGTGGGGGAGACATTAGATTTCATGAAGCTCAAATGATCTAGGTTGGTTAAAATTAAAGTTCCAAATGAATGGATGAGGCCAGCCTCAAATGAAGAATATATTGAAATGAATGATACCAAAGGTGTTAGGATAGGATAATCAAGAGGTGATCTAGACTCAAATAATGACATTAGGTTATTTCTGATCATTGCGCAACAAACCTGATGAAAGTCTTAAACTACACCCTAGGTATAGCTGGTGTTCACACTGGCCTATGAATGAAATGAAATAAAGTACGTATGAATATATGAAGTAGACTCTCTATTTTCTAATGAAGACTCCCTAGTTGAGGTCCCATATGTTGTGCCCTGATTTTGGAAAGTCTTAATGTCAAGTCCATGATTCACAGTTCTCATGGCATATGAACGAATGATATGAAAGAAGCTATGTGTTATATGATATGTGCTATGGTATGTGCTATATGAAGATGTTACGTGATGTGTGTAATATAATATTCATGATGATGCATGTTACTCTCATGGGACGACCTTCCTAATCCAAATTGGAAAGTTCACTAACTTCCCTAATCTCGATTTGGCAAGTCTATTGACTTGACTTCAAAAAATCATGTCGTTAGGAAAGAGATATTCTTTCTCGTGCATGTCCTTGGTGTGTGCTTGCATATACAAATACTTATTACAAGTGTGTACTAACCCTATACATCTATACTATTTTAGGTGCAGGCACAGGTGGGCGATAGAGCTACAAGATCATTGTTGCAGCTATCCGTATGTCAGCATTCATCCGGAGTTAGGTAGGTACTCATGCTTTCGAGGATGCTACTGTTTTACATTCCAACTTACTTTTAAAGTTGAGCTAGTGGAGCATGTTCCACTAGCATTTCTTTCCTGTTTTTATTCAGACTTTGTATTGGTGCCATTTTGGCAATTAATACTTATTAAACTATTTCTCTCAGTTTTTATCTCTTAATGTTAGATGGTTGATGATGAACGATTATGAAATGGTAAGAATGTTTAGCAGGTATGTTAAAGAACAAAAGTTTTTTTATTTTCCGCTAAAATTAACCTAGGTAAAGTATGGTTAATGTATGTAGGCTTGTCTGCGACCTCTGAAAGGTTAACAATGCCGGTCTCATCTAGGGTCTACACTCCGCTCGTGACAAAGTTGGTATCAGAGCCATAGGTTAAATTCTTAGGATAGTGAGTTCACATCAACCATATTGAGTAATTTTCTAAGTCATGGTAGTGAAGTGCATCACCATCCTAAATTAGAGACTGCATGATGCGTAGGAAAATTTCCCTTCTTCTGATCTTATCGTTCTTTTCCTAATGTTTGAGTTCTTGGTGTTATGAACGTGTTAAACATTAATCCTTGTTCTTTTTATAGAATGAACACTAGGATGGCTATTGGTCAGAGGAGAGGGGTAGCAGTTGCTGGGGGCAATCAAGTTCCACCCCAGGCTCTAGCTGAGGAATGGCCATGCCGGTTAACCCAGCTGGGATGAATGATGCTGAGGTGAGGTCATCTCTAGACCAAATGGCATAGGCAATCACGATGCAGTCTCAGGTTATGACTGCCTAAGTCAACTGATATGATGTTCAAAGGGAGAACCCACCGGTTCGCAACATGTCTAACAGACTGCGAGATTTCACGAGAATGAATACTCATATATTCCCAAGGGCTAAGACATCAGTGGATCCTCAAGAGTTTGTAGATGAGGTGCATAAGATCTTTGTGGCTATGGGGGCCAGTGAATTGAGAAGGTTAAGCTAGCTTCCTACCAGCTCAAGGATGTTGCACAGACTTGGTGCAAGATGTGGCGAGAAAGCCGTGTCTTAGGTGGAGTGCTAGTCCCATGGAAGTTGTTCAAGAAAGTATTTCTGGAGAGATTCTTCCCCAGAGAGATGAGGGAGGCCAAGGTTGAAGAGTTCATAAACCTTAAACAAGGCTCTTTGACAGTCAGAGACTATACCCTGAAGTTTGTTAAGGTATCAAGGTATGTTACTTTCCCTAGTATTTAATAGCAAGAACGAGGAGAATACTGAGCTTTGTTGAAATCATTTAGGTATGCTACTTCCTTGGTTTCTAACAGCAGGGAACAGATGAGAAGTTTCCTCACACAAATCAATTGAGACCTGGAGGAGGAGTGTCCATTTGCGATGCTTCATGATAACATAGACCTTTCCAAGTTGATGGTGCATGTCCAGCAGGTAAAGGACAACCGCAGAAAGAGAGGTGTTCCTAATGTTAAGAGGCCCAGGCCTCAAGATCAGCCAGGTCCCGGTCATTGAGGCCACATAAACAACTTTGGAGTCCGTGAGCAGCCAAGGTTCAAAAAGGGGCAACAGAGTTCTTGAAATTCTAATCCTCAGAGGGGTGCTACACCTAGGGGAGGCAGATTGAGCCCTAGAAGGTCAATGGAGGTGAGATGCAGCGTCTTAAGAAGAATTGTGCTAAGTGTGGCCGAGCTCACAGTGAAGAGTGCAGACTAGGTACAAATGTCTGCTTTGGTTGTGGTAAGATTGGACACATGGTCAGAAACTGTCCACAGAACAGAGGTCAGGCTGGAGGTAATGCTCAGCCTAGGCCTAACCCACAGGGTGCGGCAGCAGCCGAGCCTCCCAAGATGAACAGATTCTATGCCCTGAAGGGCAGGGAGGAGCAGGAGAAGTCCGCGTATGTGGTCACAGATATTCTTCAAGTATTAAAAACTTTTGTTTATGCTTTACTTGATCCAGGATCTACGCTTTCCTTTGTGACTCCTCTGCTTACCCTTACTTTTGAAATACTACCTGAAGTTCTGCATGATCCTATAGTGGTTAGTACGCCTTTAGAAGATAATGTAATAACTAATTGGGTATACAAGGATTGCCCAATAGTTGTAAGTGGTAAGACTATGTGTGCAAACTTGATTGAGCTACCCATGCATGATTTTGATATTATTCTTGGCATGGACTGGATTCACAGTTGTTATGATTTCTTAGACTGTTGTAGTAGAGTTGTGATATTTCACTTTCCTGATGAAGAAGAATTAGTCTGGGAGGGGTACGATTCAAGTTGTCCTAATCCCTTGATTTCAAATCTTAAGGCCAATTAAATGATGTCCAAGGGGTTACTATGTCATCTTATAAGTGTTAATGATTTAGAACATGACATCCCTTCCATAAAATCTGTGCCTGTAGTGAATGAGTTCCTAGATGTGTTCCCTGAAGATTTGCCTAGGGTCCCTCCCCTTCTACAGATCGACTTTGGTATTGACTTAGAACCCGATACTAAACCAATCTCAATTCCTCCTTATAGAATGGATCCAGCAGATTTCAAAGAGTTGAAGATGTAGTTAAAAGATCTCATTGATAAGGGTTTCATTCAGCCGAACATATCCCCTTGGGTCACTCTAGTGTTGTTTGTAAAGACGAATGATGGGACCCTTAGAATGTGTATCGATTATCGGTAGCTCAACAAAGTCACTATCAAGAACAAGTATCCATTTCCCAAGATAGATGAGTTGTTTGACCAACTCCAAGGGTCTAGTTTCTTTTTAGAAATTGATCTTCGTTCAGGGTACCATCAGCTTAGGGTTAGGGATGGAGATATCCCAAAGATGGCCATTCATACCTGCTATGGTCACTATGAGTTTCTAGTCATGTCATTTGGACTCACGAATGCATCTACTGCATTTATGGATCTCATGAACAAGGTATTCCATAAATACCTTGACTCTTTCGTGATAGTATTCATTGATGACATTCTCATCTACTCTAAGACAAAGGAAAAGCATGAACATCATTTGAGACTAACCTTGCAGGTACTTAGACAACATCAGTTGTATGCAAAATTTAGCAAGTGTGAATTTTGGCTTAGATCAGTGATCTTCCTGGGTCATGTTGTGTCCGATCAGGGTGTGGAGGTGGACCTTATGAAGACTGAGGCTGTGAAGAACTGGCCAAGGCCTCATACTCCCACTGACATTTGTTAACTTCTTGGGATTGGCTGGTTACTATCGCAGGTTTGTGAAGGGCTTTTCTCCCCTTACTGCCCCATTGATAGCTCTGACGAAGAAGAAAGCCAAGTTTGAATGGACAGAGACTTGTCAGAAGAATTTCCAGAAGTTCAAGGACTGGTTTGGGTTGTGTTCTCATGCAGGCTGGTATGGTGATAGCCTATGATTCCAGACAGCTCAAGGTTCATGAGAAGAATTATTCCACTCATGACCTAGATTTGGCATTTGTGGTGTTTGCAATGAAGCTGTGGAGACATTATCTGTATGGAGTGCACGTGGATGTGTTCACAAACCATAAGAGTCTCCAGTACGTATTCACATAGAGGGAGTTGATTCTACGTGAGTGAAGATGGTTTGAGATGTTGACGGATTATGACATGAATGTGCACTACCATCCAGGTAAGGCTAATGTTGTAGCTGATGCTTTGAGCACTATGAGCATGGGAAGTACATCCCATGTTGAGGATAAGAAGAAGGAGCTGGTGAAAGAGGTACACAGATTGGCCAGACTGGGTGTGCGATTGGTTGACTCTACTAGGGGGATGTTCAGTTCATCCTAGTTCTGAATCATCCTTGGTAGTTGAAGTCAAGCAGGGTCAGCATCTAGATCCTGTGTGATGGACATGTAGGACTCAGTACTTATGAAGATGAATGAGTCTTTCACTTTGGGAGGTGATGGCATACTTAGGTATTAGGACAAGCTGTGTGTACCAGATATGGATGATTTGCAGACTAGGATTATTGCAGAGGCCTATGGTTCTAGATATTCCATACGCCCATGTTCCACCAAGATGTATCTTGCCCTTAAGAAGATTTATTGGTGGTATGGTATGAAGAAGGACATTGCAGAATACGTAGCCAAGTGTCCTAATTGTCAGCAGGTTAAGGTAGAACATCTTAAGCCTGGTGGTCTTACTCAGATTATTGAGGTTCCAACTGGGAAGTGGGAGGCCATTAATATTGAATTCGTGGTTGGTCTTCCGAAGACTAAAAGGCAACATTATTCCATATGGGTTATTGTGGACAGATTGACTAAGTCCGCCCACTTTATCCCTGTGAAGTCTACTTAAAGAGCTGATGATTATGCGAGACTCTACATTGATTAGATGGCATGGGATTACTTTGTCTATCATTTCAGACAGACAAGATTAGTTTACTTCACATTTCTAGAGATCTTCCAGAAAAGCTTAGGCACGCAAGTAAAGCTTAGCACTGCCTTTCATCCTCATATAGATGGCAAGGTAAATCACACCATTCAGACATCAGAGGACATGATGAGAGCGTGTGTGATTGACTTCAAAGGTAACTGGGATAACCCTATGCCTTTGATAGAGTTCTCTTATAATAATAGCTATCACTCCAGCATTGGCATGGCAACGTTTGAGGCACTGTATGGTAGGAGGTGTAGATCTCCAGTTGGGTGGTTTGAGGTTGGAGAGTCATCCATTTTGGGTCCAGAGATCATTTATGAGGTCTTAGAGAAGGTCAGAGTAATTAGGGATAGGTTGGCTACTGCTTAGAGTAAGTAGAAGTCATATTCTGATAACAGAAATCGTCCCTTAGAGTTTGATGTTGGTGACCAGATTTACTTGAAAATATCACCTATGAAAGGGGTGGCGAGATTTGGTAGAAAAGGGAAGCTGGGTCATAGGTATGTTGGGCCATATGAGATCCTACAACGTTTGGGTGAGTTGGCCTATGAGTTAGCATTGCCTGCAGAGCTAGCTTTTGTCAATCCGGTCTTTCATGTCTCTATGTTGAAGAAGTGCCTATGTGATCCAGCATCGATTCTTCATGTTAAAGGTTTGAAGGTTGCTGTAGACTTGTCTTATGAGGAGATACCTGTTGAGATCTTAGACAGACAGGTCAAGCGGCTAAGGAACAACAAGATTGCCACACTGAAGGTATTATGGAGAAATCATATTTTTGAGGGTTCTACGTGGGAGGCTGAGGCCGACATGAGATCCCTCTACCCTCATCTTTTCAGCTCTTGAGATTAGACTTCCTACTCTTAAGCCTATGTTTCCTCATCTCTACGTATTTTGTTGCTATTGCTTGACTGTGCATAGTGATTTTATTATGATCTGACAGGCATTACGATATGTTATGACAGTGTCATTCGGGGACGAATGTTCCTAGGGGGGGGGATAATTTAACAACCCTAAATATGAATAGGATAAATACTTAAGGTGTCAACAATGCTTGCGATTATACTAATGTTCACACAGATTGATACGCGTAGAACCAGACCTCAGAACCCTTACTACGACCAAGTTAACTAACTTGGGGAGTTCGTTGATGTTTGAAAGGTTGTAACCAACCATGTGAGGCTCTTGAAAACAAAGATTTAACCGAAAGAGTCTTTACAAGACTTTAAAGAAGAAATTTTATCTTTTGAGGGTTCAGGGGTAAAATGGTCTTTTCCAGGCCAAGGGTAATATTGCAATTACCCTGAGGAATTAATAAATTAATTAATTAATTAAATTAAAAGATCAATTTAAGTTGGGGCGACCTGAAGTGACCCATTTTCGCAAATACGTGCCACTCGGGTTCGAGCCCCATTAGAAGCAATGAATTAATGATTTAATCATTAATTAAAAGCTGATTCATTAAGGGTAATATGGTCCTTTCACATATTTGTTGAAATAAATCAGATTTGTATTAATTTAATTAAATCCTATTTTGACTAAGTCTTAAATTAAGACTCCTAAACCTCTGCTAACACTCTACTAATCACGTTTATCACCTCTCCACGTTCAAAAAAGAAAAAATCTCTTGTTCTATCTTCCAATTAATGTGAAGAAACAAAAACTTTGAAAAAAAATCTTCACACTTGAAGAACTCACTAAAAAGTCAAAGAAATCAAGTTAATCAAAAACGTTAAGGCAAGGAAGATTTCCGTCGAGTTGGTGGTGGAACTTTAGGTAAATTGGGCATGGTTTTGGGTAAAAGTTTGGGCAGCAACTTCAAGCTTGAACAACGTCAAAATGTATGGGTTTTTTTCTCTCTAGGTACCTTTCCCAAGAGGCACCTTATGATTCAAACTATTCACTTCGAAACTATGGTTGTTCCCCTTTGTATGTCCTTGTCTCTAGCTTCAATATGAATTCATAGGATGGGTATGTTGTGTTGGTAGATTTAGGCATGAATGATGTGTTTATGTTAAATGTGAATATGTTTATGTGAGGGAAATTACGAAGATAATAATCGAAGTGTGATCGAAAAAAATAGAGGTGTGTGTGTGTGCACGTTGGCAGTGTGCTTGGCCACTGTTTTGGGGTCGTTTAGGACATATTTTTCTTGAGTATTTTATGTGTTAAATGTGTACACAATGTGATGCGCATTTTAATGAAATATGGATGGTTCAACACCAATATTTTAGCCAAATAAACATATGAAAGATGTGACTAATGATGTGTTGAAGAATGAATTTTTTTTCCAGATTTGTGCACTCTTCAATGAGGCTAAAATCTGGGTTTTAAAATGGAAAATAATAAGTGAGGTCAATGGGAATTGAACCCAAGACCTCACATGTTGAGAAAGCTGAAAAAGTAAGAAAAAACTGTGAAGGGGCTAAGGGGAATTGAACCCCTTAGCTACTGGTTTTGCGAGACAAGGGAAAGGAAAATAGGGCTGGGGGGATTTGAACCTGGCTAACTGGAATTCGCCACAAAGAAAATGAAATGCGGCTTGGAGGAATCAAACTCGCGAACTGGGGGAAGAAATAGGAGAAAAATAAATCAAACAAATAAGTGGGAGGCGTGAAATTCGAACCCAGGACCTCCAGGAAGCGAGTGAAGGAGAGAAAATTAAAGAAAAGGGAAGGGGAGGCATGGGAATTGAATCAACGACTTCAAGGCTGAAAAGAAGAGGCGAAATTAACTAAGAAATAAAGTGACGTTGTGGGGGTTCGATCCCACAACCTCACTGCCACTCGCCCAATTTAATTAAAATAAAGTTAGAGAGGTTTTGGGGGTTCGAACCCACCACCTCACAGCCTCAGCGAAATTAAAATTTAAATGAGGCTGTGGGGGTTCGAATCCACAATCTCCCTATGCAAGCGAAATTAATACAAAAATACAAGAGGTTGTGGGGGTTTGATCGCACTACCTCTTAGTAGAGGCGTGAATGGGCAACATGAGGCTAATGAAAAGTAAAAAGGGGCTGTGGGGGTTCGAACCCACAACCCTTCGGCCAACCTATGAGCAAAATTAAGTAGACAATTAATCCTTCGATGTTAATGTTGGGATTTAATTTAGAGTTTTAATGTTATGAATATTTGAAATAAAATCAATGAAAAATATAAATGATATCCAAGTGACTCAAACTTGGATTTTCTTACCCAATCTTCCGTATTGATACATAAGTTATACGTGAATATAATTTCCAAGAATAATTCCACCTACTTAAATCAAAATCAAGATCTTGGCATATATACAAGATACACAAGTCTTGTACCACATAATCTTAGAAAAGTAAGAATCACTTAACGAACTATGAATGAAGCCCCATGGTTTGTCTGTATAGCCACATGAGTCTAACATACGTTCAAAAGTATGTGAACCTAAGATGTGTGTAATGAAATGATGAACCCTAGGAGAGTTAAGTATAAGTGTATGATACACTAAGTGGCCCAGTGCATTGGCATATGATGAGATGAACTATGAAATGGTGTAATGAACATTCACGTAATAAGAGGTGAGTAACTATGAGAATTAAAGGTGCTAATAATGAAGAATGTGGTGACAATATGAAATGATGCTAATGTAAATGATGAGAGCAGTGTCAAATGAGCCTAAGTAAATGTCACCAATACGTACTCACCAATGAGAGTGTAAAATAATGAAGAGACCAGTATGTATGAATACTCTAAAGAAAGTATTGAGCTTAACACATTTAATACTAATGATGAGATGAGAAATCATCTAGTTAGGTATGATGTCCTCATACTAGAAGCTAGCTTCCATGACGTATTAGATGAATGTAATGGAACTTTATACTGTGCACCCACAGGCTAGCTATGAGCGGTGATGCCTTTTTTCGGGAAGGGCGGAGGTTCATGTAACTCTCATGAGATGAGACTGTCCGGCATGGCGGGTATGGGTCTCCTTATATCTCCTAGTCTTCGAACCTATAATGCCAATATACGGATCTAGCGGGGTTCAATTCACATGTACGCTAGCATGTTTTGGGTCACATTGGCTGGTAATTCCACCTCTTTTCGATGTGGGGGAGACACTGGATTCATGATGCTCAAATGATCTATGTCGGTTAAAATTAAAGTTCCCAATGAATGAATGAGGCCAGCCTCAAATGAAGAACATAATGAAATGAATAATACCGAAGGTTTTAGGATAGGATAATCAAGAGGTGAGCTAGACTCAGGTAATGACATTAGGTTATTTCTTATCATTGCACAACAAACCTAATGAAAGTCTTAAACTACACCCTAGGTATAGTTGGTGTTCACACTGGCCTATGAATTAAATGAAATGAAGTACGTATGAATGAATGAAGCAGACTCTATTTTTTTCTAATGAAGACTCCCTAGTTCAGGTCCCATATGTTGTGCCCTCATTTTGGAAAGTCTTAAAGTCAACTCCATGATTCAAAGGTCTCATGGCATATGAATGAATGATATGAAAGAAGCTATGTGTTATAAGTTATGTGCTATGGTATGTACGATATGAAGATGTTATGTGATGTGTGAAATGTGATATTTATGATGATGCATGTTACTCTCATGGGACGACCTTCCTAATCCAATTTGGAAAGCTCACTAAATTTCCTAATCTCGATTTGGAAAGTCGACTGACTTGACCTTCAAAAATCAAGTCATTAGGAAAGAGATATTCTTTCTCATGCATGTCCTTGGTGTGTGCTTGCATATACCAATATTTATTACAAGTGTGTACTAACCCTATACATCTATACTATTTTAGGTGCAGGCACAGGTGGGCGATAGAGCTACAGGATCATTGTTGGAGCTATCCAGACGTCAACATTCATCTGGAGTTTGGTAGGTCCTCATTCTTTTGAGGATGCTACTGTTTTACATTCCAGCTTAATTTAATAGTTGAGCTAGTGGAGCATGTTCTACTAGAGTTTTTTTCCTGTTTTGATTCAGACTTTGTATTGGTGCCATTTTGGCAATTATACAATCAATACTTATTGAACTAATTCTCTCTGTTGTTTATCTCTTAATGTTAGATGATTGATGGTGAACAATTATAAAATGTTAAGAATGTTTAGCAAGTATGTTAAATAACAAAAATCTTTTTTATTTTCCGCTAAAATTAACCTAAGTAAAATATGAACAACGCATGTAGGGTTGTCTGCAACCTTTGAGAGGTAAACGACGCCGGTCTCGTCTGGGGTCTACACTCCGGTCGTGACATCCAGTCACCAGATTCATTGGAACAAGTTTGTTTCTTTCATTGGGCACTAGTGTCATTCCCCCCTTTTTGGGGACACGCTGAATAGGGCATGCCCAACTACTATCTACAATAGGATATAAGACTCTGAGATCCAACTATTTAATGATCTCCTTCTTTACTACCTCTTGCATAGGTTGATTTAACCGTCTCTTGTGCTCAATACATGGCTTGTGATCTGGCATGAGTTGGATTTTATTTGAACAAATACCGGGAGGGATCCCGATGATGTTCGCAATAGTCTGACCAATGGCTCATTTGAACCTCTTCAAAACTTCCACCAAACACTCTACTTGTTATATATTAAAATCCGTTGCAATGATTACCAACAAAGTGCCATCTCTACCCATGAATACAAACCTCAGATGAGGTGGTAGGGCCTTAAGCTCTAATTTTGAAGCCTCCTCAATAGATGGTTTCGCGGGTGGTGACTCGTGATGCTTCATATCTAAATCCAATTTCTTTGTTTGGATCGATAATCGCCTCATTCAAGTGTCGCAACCAAAGACCCATACTCTTCAATACTATTACTCTCAACATTCATGATCATTGCCGCTAGTTCCTCACATCTATGCACTCTTTCATTTGTACCTTAATCGTACCCTCAACCCTATAGGATATAGCAAATACCATTTGGAGCTCACCACTCTACTTCATGGACATACAAATGTTGAAAGTTTCTTCTTCATTGTTCAACCTTAAATTCATTTGCCCTTTCTCCCTATAAACCAAGGCGCGACCAGTAGCAAGAATGACCTTCCAAGAATAATAGGGACCTCAAAGTCCACCTCACACTCAAGAATCACAAAATCGGCTGGAAATATAAAAGACTCCACTTTCACGAGCACATCATGGTGTATCCTAATGGGCCTCTTCACTATTCGATCACCCATCAGTCACCGCATTGTAATGGGCTTTCGGTCACCCAAACCCAATTTCTTATAAATGGAAAGAGGTATGAGATTTATGCTTGCACCTAGATCACATAGCTCTTTGTCAAAATGTAATAATCCGATGCTACATGGAATAAGGAAAGAGTCAGGATCTTCCTTCTTTAGAACAAGAGATCTTGTAGCAATAGCACTATAATGCTGCAGTCGGTCATCAACCTCAAAACTTACCGATCTCTTCTTTGTAACCATATCCTTCATTAACTTGACATAATCGGGCATTTTCTCCAAAGCTTCTATCAAAGGAACATTGATGGAAAGTTTTTTCAACATAGTGATGAAGGACCGTTATTTACCATCCTTAGTCTTCTTCATCAATCTCTGAGGCAATATTGGTGGTGGTCTAGGAATGGGGACCACTTTCTGGGGTATTTCTACTTCTTTTGCCGCTTTTTCCACCAATTCACCACTAGTTTCCACCACTGCTTCAGCTTTTCTCATCTCATCTTCTACCACAGACGGCATAGGTGGATCAATAGTTTTCTTTCCTCCTCGAGTAGTGACTGTTATATAATGTCCATCATTTTTAGGATTTTTAATGGTATTGCTAGGAAGAGTGCCCGGTTGTTGTGGGTTCACAGTAGTAGACAATTGGGTCATTGGTAACTCGAGATGCTTAATCGAGACCGCATGTGCGTCCACCTTTTCCCCAAAATTAGCCAAATCACCTCTCAATTCCTTAGCATTCTCATCACTAGTATCAAACCTTTTCATCATGTTCTGCAACATATCTTAAACTTGCGCCATACTTCCTCGACCAATCCTTAGGAGCAACTTCCCGAATTTGAGATGGAACATAGGGACCATTTCCATAATTTCTGTTACCATAATTACCCCGGTTGAAGTTGTTGTTGCGTTTGTAGTTTCCATCTCGAACATACTGTCCCTCTTTGTTGTAATTCCTATAGTTTTGACCTTAATTTCCTTGACCCTGACACAAAATTTCCTGATTGGAGCCTTGGGAATTTGGTCAGAAAACCTCCCGTCTGATAATTCACTTCCTAAGTATCCTCTTTATAATAGTACTCATGTGGTGGCAGTGGTGGTTTAGTCAAGTAGTTCACCACATTTACCTTTTCTGCACCTCCACTGACATGTTTCAATAACAACCCGAGATCAGTTCTCATTTGACTTATCTCTTCAAGAATCTCATCTGTCACCGAATTGTGTATATCTTGCACTGCAAAGGTGTTTCTCTGAGTGTCTCACTTTCTAGTACTCCAAGCGTTATTGTTGCGAGAAATTTTCTTGAACTTCTGCGTGATTTCGGCATAAGTGCACTCACAATAAGATTCCCCCGCGATAGTATCAAGTATTGCTTTATTGTTATCATCTTGACCCCGATAGAAGTACTCTTTCAACAACTCATCATCAATGCGGTGGTTTGGGACACTCCTAAAAAACGTAGTAAACCTGTCCCAAGAGTTATTTACCGACTCTCCCGGTAGTACCACAAAGTTGTTCACCTTATCCTTGTGATTAAGCTTCTTGGACATTAGATAGTACTTAGCTAGAAATACATCTCTTAGTTGATCCAAAGTGTATATGGAATTATAAGGTATCTCACTAATCTATACCGCTGTATCTCCCGTCAATGATAGAGGAAACACCCGCAACCCGATGATGTTCATATATAAGTCTTGCCTCCCTACATACCTTTTGCATAAAAACCTCAGTTTGGATATGTGAGAATGATGGTCCTATGATGGTAGCCCTTAAAACAAACCCCTCGGAGTGAGAATCTACATCAAACTACTAGTCACCACGAACGTTTGCCCATGGGGTAGATGGGGTAGGACTAGAGGTCCATCAGATTCATTAATGTTGACATTGCCCCTATAGAACTCTTGAGGGCATGGAATGGGAGTCTGCATCCTCATAGCATTCTCAACCTAGTTTTCTGCAACTACCTAATTTTGTGCATCAACAGGTGGTACAAGATGCCTTATTAACCCATCATCAAGATTTACTGGGTTCTAATAGTTTTCCATTTTTCAAAGTTTAGAGTTAAGTTCAAGGTCAAATGGGACTAGAGGTTCTCCTCGGCTACTTGACATGCACTAGAGTTAGACCTGAGAAAAACAAAAACAAAAGAAAAAGTAAAATCAGGAAATAATTGACTAAACTTCAGTGACATTATTAAGGTTAATCTGAAAGCCATTTTCCCCTGATGCGATGCCAAAATCTAATACGCTCAAATTGCACCTCCCTAAAGAAGTATAAGAGGTCGTAACAAGTATAGAACCCAACTATTAGGTTGGGGTCGATCCCACGAGGAAAATGGTTTATAATTAACGTAAATGTACAATTACTTAGATTTAGTGAAGTTCATTCCAAAAACAAATAACTAAAAAGGGGGGATTTTTTGTGAAGCAAAAGTCTTTTAATATCTCTAATTAAACTAAGTAATAGAAATAAATCTTTGATTTTTTATCAAATTATGAGAGAACCTAGGGTGTAAGTGTTCGCATAGGTTCATAACGTCATATTTCTAGCTAATAACAATTCGTCCCTAGTGTTTTGCATGCAAAATGATAAGTTAGGTATCTCTAAATCCTTGGTCGGATATTTAAAGAATTTCACCCCATACATTGGTCTGGCTAAGTGTGTCTAAGATACTAATCCTTACCTTTACTTCATATTAAGCATCATATTCGATGTATAACTTAGTTATTAATTCACACCAATCGAGGCTATCCTATTAGATAGTATCCAACTATATATATATATTTATAATTCATTTCCTATTGATTACCTCAATGGTCCGACAAGTAGCAATAAGGCGAGTTATAACACACGCACTCGTTAAAAAGACTTCTAAGCAAAGAATTATAAATGCATACAATAATCTATTTTAGAATTGTTATTAAGCTAGCTTTACTTTGTTAATCGCCCATGGTTCCCACAACCCTAATAGTGGATTTAGTTACCCATGAATAAAAGAACACAATTCATGGTGGAAAAATTATAAATTGTGAACTTACTTTGACAAATTCAAAGAAAATCTAGAAATTCAACTTGAAACAACAAGAAATCACTTAAAAACCAAACCCAAATATTTGAATTAATTCTAAAGTTGCAAAACCCAATCTCCAAAAACAAGCTAAGAATTAAAGTAATAGAATCCAACCCCAAAAATTAGGTTTTTCACCCTATTTATAGAAAATATTGTCCTAAATTAAAAGGAATTAAAATAAGGAAAGTTGTCCAAAAATGCGGCTATATTTGACGACCCCCACAGACGGTCCGTCGACTGCCTCCGTCAGTCTAGACTTAGCATGTTTTCCATCCTTCAGCTGACATCTTCTCTTAGTCAATCGATAGACCAACATAACGGTCCGTCGATGAGTCTACGATCCGTTAATACCTTCCATCATTCTATACATAGACTTTCTTTAACTCCGGTACTGGACTGTGTCTGAACTTAACGACGACATTGATAGACCATCGATTCTTCTGTAATCCGACTCTTAATCAGATTTCCCCAAGTTTTTCCAGATGCTTGAACTTTCAGTCGATGGTCACCATATACGGTCCATGGACATTGTGGGTCACCTCTATACTAAATCTCAGCTGCTTTCGGCGTTTTGGTTTTGGACACCTTTCATGCTTAACAAAGATAAAAGGAAAAATTGTATAAAGAAAGGCCTTTTATTTTATAATTACCAAATTTATGCTTTTAATTTATTACCATTTTTGTCAAATTGTAGCTATATTAACTTAAAATAATTTTAAAACACATATATTCCTTTTTTACACAATTTTTAAACTAAGTAAAAACGTATTCGCTAATATCCTCTCTCTCTCTCTGTTTACTTTCTCCTCTTCTTTCCCAAAAAATTAAGGTTTCTTATTCTTTCTTCCCCATTTTTCTACACAAATTCTAATGGAAAAAGGTAAAGCAAAATCTTCTAGAATAAGTTCGTGGCTAGTTAGGAATGTTGATACTTTGAATCCAAAAGTTTATAGAAGAAGTCGAAAGAAGCGTCAAGTTGTCTCCTACTACTATGGATGAAGTTAATGATGGTCCATGTTTTAGTTTGGGAATCTCACAAATATTGGGTGAGCAGAACAATGAGAAGCAGGACAATGGGGAGCAGAACAAGAAGCTAAAGAAAGGTAAAAAATAAGTTAAAGAGGTTAAAACAGTGAAGAAATCGGAAAAAATATGTGTTGATTTGGCATCTACATCGAAGAAGCTCATGGACAGATATGAAGATTTTGAGGATTCACCTCCTCAATTTCAGTCAAAAAAATTTTAAAATAAAGATGGATCGGAGAAGAAAAAGCCAATGAAGGATGGAAAAACACGAAATTGTTTACCCAAAAGTGTCATTCTACCAGAGAGTAGATATCTGATATGTGCTAGTAGTATTTGAATCTATGTTTATGTATTTTTCATAGTTATTTGTTGTTTAGCAATGATTGTATGTTGATTACTGCCTTGTTTTTGAGATGCAGTATGTGGAATTCATCTTTAATTCAACTTTAGTATGGCAGGAAGTGAATAGAGCAGGTTGGATTCTGAGTGCTAACTTTAACTAGATTGGGATTTGAGTGTCCTAGTGTATTGAATATATTAGGAGGTTATATATCAGGTTCATAGTTGGTTAACTACTAAAGTTCCTCAATGGTGCAGCATGAGATTATAGCTGATTGGGTGACCTTTATATCAGCACAAATTCAATAACATAGTGTACTTGTAAATTCAAAATAACAATAAGATGATTACCATATCTTATTTCCTCCCCAACTTGCCCTCTATTTCTCAATTGTTTCATGATCACTCAATATATGAGAATCCACCAATAAATGTGGAACACAAGCAGAGTGAAGAGAATTGTGTTAAAGAAGTAGTCCTTGCACTGTAGCTAGACATGCTCATTATGTTTCAACTCTTAGCTGTTATGAAATTTCTACATTCTGAACTTGTGTTTTGTAGCATATCCCCCCATCCCAAACCTCCCCAAAACCAAAAAAGGGAAAGAAATAAATTAATTTATGAAAAATATCTCTGGAGATCTGTCCAATTCCACATTCCAGACCTATTGTCATGTTAGTTTGTTATTGTCTTACTAATGTTGTTTTACTTGTCATCCCTTATCAATATGATTCTAAATTAATAATTAGATTTGACCATTAACCTATTTATTGCAGTTTTTCTTTCTAGTGGCACATTGATTTGTCTTATAACTGTATTTCTGTAATCTTTCTGATCAACTTTGTGAATAGATCTTAGAGAGAAGACCTATATTTAATAGTGTCTTGATATTCTATATTTGGAAAGAAAATACTTTGCACCATACTCCTTTTACATATACATTCTTCCTCTTAGTGAGGAAACCTATATTTAATTATATGTGTATTTTGTAACAAAAAATAGTACTGCACTGTCTATATGCCTTGGCAGTTGTCCTGTGAATGTATGATGTGTTGGTGTTGTAGTTCATTTAGGATAACAAACTCAAGATCAAACATGCTCCTCTGTCACTACCTTAGTTTCCCCCTTAAACTTTTCGAGGGGTATGAACACGATATGAGTTGAAGCCAATTAATGAAGGTTATTGACGTTGAAGGTCATGTAAGCTTCTGTCCAAGTGTGTAGATGTTTTTGGAGAACATTTTTGGGAAGCATAATATGCATTGCCCCTATTTTTGTTGGTTTCTATTTTGATGTAATGTGTAATTTGTACAATGTTAATACTGTAAGTTAGTCTTTCTTTCCTGTGATAGTTGGACATTATTATTGTACTGTACAATAGTGTGGTACTTCCAATTCAATTAATACTACATGATAACCCTTTAACTAGATCATTGTTTAGGCTGCTTTTGTTTAAGTTGATAAGTTTTTTCTGAATTTGGAACCAGAAGTGGTCATTGTTGTAATTCAACTTGAATTCATCTTTTATTAAACTGATTACTACCTTGCTTCGACACATAATATGTGAAATTCATCTTTTATATGCAGTAACACATTTTCAATTCATGTTTAATGCATATGCAGGATCGTAAATTCTGGAAACATCCGGATGTTGTGTATATTCTCAGTAGGTGATCATCTTATATTAATTATAGTGTCATTGAACAAATCAAACTATCTTTATCTGATAAACAACTTGAGTTGTTTAGGAATACATGTTTTGGTACTTTCTTTATCTTCCAAAATCGAGCACACAATTACAACTTATTCATTGTCTTATAAATAGAGAGTTAAAACACACACTGGATGATGTGTTTGCTATTGAAATAAATACAAAAATCTTTTTTTTCGTTCTTAGAGAATTTGGGATAGTTACAGGCTTAAATTATGTTAGTGATGGAACTTTTATCATTTTTCCCAATTCTAGATGTAGTTTCATGAGTAGTTATGTCCCGGAAAAATTCACAGTTCCAAAGAGTAATCTACGTGTATTGTGTTTAGCCAAAAAATTTATAGATAATGACTTGGTTGTTTCATTGGCTATTCTATACTTAATTAATGACTTTTTATTTCATATGAGGACAACGAATACCAAATAGCAATAAAGAAATTTATCTTGTGGGAAGTGGAAAATTCGATTCAAATCCGTGGGGTTTAGATGTCTACAAAAAGTTGTCTAATTCTGTGAGACATGAGCTTAAGTCAACGCATAAGTAGTATAGAATTGGTGGCTTGCCTCTTTCTCTTCAAATTTGGATATTTGAGTGTTGTTCAAAGGTTATTGAAGATATAGACATTCGGGTTGCTGAATCGATTCCAATAATCTTGAATTGGAAGACAATTGCCGAAAGTCCATGGCAAAATATATATTGAGAAATGTCTCTTCCTTCCTAAAAAAAATAAGGTACTTGTACACAGTTAATACATTTTATTACATTGTTTATTTCAATTCAAGTAGCTATATCTAATTTTATTTTGTGTATTTGATTTTTCAGTTTGAGAACATAGTGACTACTGAAGATAAAGTATAAAAATTCAGGCTTCCTAAACCTCGTGATTACCATCATATATTTTGAAATTGGAGCCTAAATGATCAAGTCATGATCTAGATAATTTTACCAATGAAGTCACATAATTGAGAAAAGAGCTTGTAAAAGTATACACAAACTCGACTTTAGGCTTTTTATTTAAAAACTGTTATATTTTAATGTTTGTGTTATGGTTTAATATTTATTAGGTGAATGAAAATAACAAAGAGCTTGAAGAGAAGATTGGTTTAGGATTCAATCAAATCAAAGAATTTGTGGTGAAATCAAACAAACAATTATTGGAGGATATTTCTTTGCTGTTTGCTAGGACTGGTGGTAGTAGCTCTGTTATCCGAGAAGTCAAGGAATCATCTAAGAAGCAGGCTGGCGAGAAATTTTTTTGGTGGATTAGATTTTAATGGAGATTCATTTATATTTTCAGTACATTTCTATTATAGTCATAATATAATTTTAATATATAGTCTAGTAACTTCTTCCAGTTAATGTAGAAGTGTCAGAAATTTGATATTTCATTTTGTTTTTAATTTTAATATATATTTCTTATAATATGTTAATTGCATGTACAATATTTTCTTCCTGTGTTAATGCATCTGTAAATGAACCAAGAGGTTACAATTCTCATGTTATGGGATCAAATCAAAATGAAGAATCTCAAGTGCTTAAAGCTTCAGTTAGATTTGTCGATGTTGAAAATTTTGAAAGAGTATCAAGTAAAATATATAATGAAGCATTTTAATCAAATAAAATATATATTTCATATATTTTAATTCAACTTTGCTATTTTGAACTTTCTTGCTATGTACAGATGAAGATGTTATTGAAATTGCTATTGAAAAAGTTATGTCAGAGGTTGTTGCTGATATAAATGGTATTAATTTTATTATCTTCAACTAAAATTCTTTTATTTTTTTTTATAACATTATTAAAATATTTATTTTGCTTACACTCACAAGAGGCAGCTGATGTGAATAGGGTTGGGGCGCAACCTGATGGTTATGTAGTCAAGAAAGCCAGCATAAATAAGTGTTGCACGTGTTGATTGTAAAATAAACAATATGTCTATTATATGCAGATGAAACAGAGGATTGTCAAAAACCTTTTCATACTCTTGATGACTTTATTTTTCTTGATGAAGATCTTTCTTAGATCAATAGGACTGAAGAATATTATCTAAAAAAAAGATCCCCTGTTGATCAAAACAAAAAGAAAGCATCACCGAAGAAACGTGGCAGAAAGAAAAATCCAGGAAAGTTAATAACATCTCCCTTCACACAACATTTCGAATCTAGAAGAACTTTTATGTGTTACACGTCAGGTTTTTGAGACAAAACATCATTTTTCATATGCAACCGGAGAAGATAATGAATTTGATTTGATCAATTAATTCACTAAGTGGCTTTATACAGGTAAAAAGAAGAGGTAATTCATTTTGAAGTTTTTTGGATAATTTTTCATATTAAATAACTTACCTAATTCATAATATACAAGCTTAATTCAACCTATATTGAACACTATGTACCTCTTCTTTAGTTTCGGTTGCCTCTTTTTTATTTGTATCTGTCTTGGTTTTGAGTATTTATGTTTTAATTTTTGTTCTATTTTGATTGGGAAAAGAAACCTTATACAGATGCTCTTAATGTTATCAGTCCAACATTTGAATTGGGTATCAGTATGGTAGATGAAAGACTGTGGTTTTTCAAGTTGACACATTCTAGACAACAATGGTGTGATGAGGTTAGTTGTATAAAGTTTAGTTGTATGTTAATATTTCTAATTGAGAACACTTGCTCTTCTAGGAGTCCTGAAAAATATTTGGAAATGTAGAAACTCCACTTAGGAAATCCTTGATTTTGATACCTTATTTGCTAAAACTCTATGAGTTGAACTTACAAACTTGTCATTTGATAGGATCTGTAACAAAATCAGTTTGAAGGATACATGTAAGGAAAACATGATCTATATGCTTACGAGTACCAATAGTTACCTCTGCTGTGGGCATGTCGTGTAGTAATGGCATGCCATCCCTTTTCTTTGTCACATTATCTAGCTTTTAAGTTATCAGGTTTTATCTAAAGACCTTCTGATAGTATGCCAAAAAGAATTTCACCTAGTTTATCGAGATGATTTGTGTACTCAACATATTCCTTCCTGGTTTATTGAATGTTTGTTGTTGAGACTGTTTCTTGTTACATTTCAATTCTTTTTTTCTTGTAGCATATTGATATAATTTTCTATTACTTAAGAAAGAAAGGAAAATTTCAAACCAATAGTAATGTTTGATTTATGACGGCTAAATTGTGTTTTAAAGGCAAAGATTACTAATTCTTTCTTTAAACTTTGCGATTCTCATTAGGATAAGAACTTTAAAGTAAAATATTCTGATGATATTGCCCGGTATATATGTCGACGTCATTTATTAGAAAGTACCTCATGGATATAGTGGATTATATTCTTATTTTACTAAACATTAAAGAGAATCGTCACTGGATTTTGTGGTGTTTGATATTGCGCAAAGTTCTTTGGAGGTGTATGATTCATTTAAGGCTAGGGGTGGGGTGAATCTAGAGGTAAAAAATATTGTTGAGATGCTTTCATTTGTTTTACCATATTATTTAAGCGTTGTCAAGTTCTATGATAAGTGTCCTGAATTGAAGGCAACACCAAAATAAAGTGAGATTAATGAGTTCGAGAAAATTGAGTTTCATTTCATAATAAAAGGTGTTCCCAGACAATATTTTGATAACAATTTTAAATTGAAATTTGTAGGGATTGTGGAGTTTTCGTTGCTGCATTTGGGGAGTTTGTAAGTAATGGCCAACATATTATAAATCAACAAGTAAAGGCAGACATTCTCCAAAAGAGATCTGGAGCTCTATTATGGGAATATGCAAGAAGGAAGCAAGCGAGTGACCTTCAAAGTGAAGACGAAAGACCGAATAGATAAAGAAATGTAGTTATATTAGTTAGTATGACTATGAAAACTATATGATGTAAAACAGTTTGTAGTTACTATGGCTATGAAAAACTATATTGGTCTATTTTGTAAGTCTCGGTATTATATATCTAATTGTATTGCTTATATGTAAGTCTTCAATTTGAGATTGTTCTTTCTTTATGTCCTTATTAAGGCTGTCATGGTAATTGTTTCAGGATTTTAATTTTGTACGATCTACTTTAGTAGGTACAAACTTTATCTGCGATTTCACGTCTGTTGTCTTAAAAGCATACTAACTCTTAGAAGTTGATGGTAACAATACAATACAGATGAAAAAATTATAGCTACTTTCAGAGTGCACAGTAAGAATGGTCCAAACATGAGCTACAACATAGTGACAATCTTTTAGTTGAGAAATTAAGGGAAAAAGTTGATGCAGTAGCACACTAGCAAGGGCATTATCAATGAGCTCAAGACTCTGATCTTCAAGATCATGAACAAGGTAACACTTGGACATGCTTATCAGAATTAACTCATAGATTCAAATTAAATTTTACATCAAAAAGCAATAAAAAAAATAAAAAAATATTATTCCAATAAACTATATCATTTCAACTATATCATATCAAATATAACTATACACATAGAAACATTCCAGTAAGCTGAATAACATGAGATTGCACAACTAAGACACCATTCTACTAAGCTGAATAACACGAGATTATGGAACTAAGAATATAAACCATATAACCAAACATGATCCAAATTCGTAGAGCCAATGAGTTTCTAAAACAAACTGCTAAAACAAATTTTATTTTTTTCTTGATCACAAGGCATAACATTTTTGCAAGTCTTCCTGTTGTGATTGTGTTGTCCGTTATTGGT
Source organism: Solanum neorickii (assembly GCA_027704865.1). NCBI lineage: Eukaryota > Viridiplantae > Streptophyta > Magnoliopsida > Solanales > Solanaceae > Solanum > Solanum neorickii. Next base: position 20,660,281 of record JAKWJC010000365.1, read on the forward strand.
GCATGTTATTTTTGCGTTCTTGAATCCATATTCTCTCATTTGAGTATGTCTTTATTTTTTGGCCTTCCCGGTGTCTCTTTCCATAAGGTGGAAGTACAACATCTTCAAGAACATGTGTTGGTGTGTTCCATGTACTTTCATTTGGCAGGGGATTCATTTGAAATTGTTATGTCAGCAATAAATTTTTTCTTGTATAATCCAAACTATATGTCTCATAACCAGTGTGTTTTATTATTAAAACGGCCAAAACACGTGAAAATGGTAACTAATCCAATTGAAATCTCCCACATGTGCATGTACGTTGGTGAAGACATATTTTCATTGTGTAATGTCATCAAGTACACTATATACATATTTATTGTCTCTAAAATCTATTAAAAGGAAAAAAATATAATCAAGAGAGATGTTAGATATGATTCCTAAGAAAAAATTCTAGCAAACAGATCACACATACCTTTAATTTCTCTGATGCAGTTTTGTTGCGCCGTAATATATTTTCATACTTTTTTCAAAGGTGAAAACCTGAAAATGTTGCCTTTGATTTGTTATTGTTATTCCATTTTTGTACAAGTTTTCTCATGAATTTTAGGAGTTTCAATACTATAAGAGCTTTGGCATGTCTTGTTCGTGAATTGACTGATTCTTCTATATTTGATGTCACCATCAAAGTTTTGTTTATTTCAATTTGCACACACAACCATTTGTTGTATCCAATGTTCAACAAGTAATCTTTGATCCTCTTATCTATCTTCTCAACTATTGTCATACATTGATTAAATTCTATCATGTTGTATGTTTTTGTCTTAGAAAAGAAGAGATCGGTGACTTTTTGCTTACTTCTTCTGAAGTTTTTCATTATGTTTTGCAGTAAGTGCCACATACATGCAAAATGAGGTACTTCATCGTAAATTGTTGAAACTTCCTTAATAATCCTTGCATGCCTATCGAAAAGATATATATCTTTGGAATTTGACCGAATGCATCTCTGAATTGCTCAAAAAACCATATCCAAGATGAATCATTTTCTGAATCGACAATAGCATAAGCAAATGGGAGTGTACTCCCTGCACCATGTACAATTTGTTCGATACAATTTAATACATTTTACTGCAATTATAATTCACTTTTAATACATAGTTCAAAAATTCAATATAGAAAACAATAGTATCATATTTGAAAGTCTGACCTGCTACATCTAAGGTATTAGCGGTTAGTAGTGTCCCTTTGTATGCTCCTTTTAAGAAAGTTCCATCAACAAATACAATTGGTCTACAATATTCCCATTCTGTTATCCAGGTGAACAAAGCTACAAATGCATATAAAAACGGTCATCCTCTGATTTGTTAAATCTTATATGAGAACAAGGGTAAGTTGCCTCTTGTATGTGAAAGTAGCTTGGCAACTTTGCATATGATTGAATTGGATCACCCGGATTAATTCAAGAGCTGCTTCTTTAGCTCTCCAAGCTTGCATATATGTGTGTCGCACACCATATTTAGCTAATGTGTCATGTCGTATGTCTTTTGGTTTGTAAAAAACATCTGGTTTAGCACATTTACCCACAATAGTACTTCCAACAACACTTTTAGTTGCTAGCCATTTCGATAATGAATTATGTAGCAACAAACATGTGTATTCGCTTTCAAATTCTCTAATCTTGAACAATTCAGATTTGTTAAAGCTTGAAGCTTGTAAAATCCAACTACAGTTTTCTCCTAGGCACTATATTGAATAGATGTAGAAAAAGTATTAGTATACAAAAGTGACTTGAATTTAGGCCTTACCTGATTGAGCTTGATCTTGTTGTCTTGAATTGAAAATGATTAAGAATGAAATGTCTTTTTAGTGCACTGGTGAGGACATATTTATTTCTATACACCTGATCTTTCTCAAATAAAGAGTGATTGGGATTAACAATGATGTCTGGTGCTAATTCTTCTAGGTCATCAACTTCCTCACGTGATCCGAATTCAATTAACCCTATTGCTTCATAAATACCATTAAATGTATGAGAGAAGTATGAATTGTGTATAACCCTCTATCTCCTGAAGTTTCTGAACACAAAAGTGGAATGAGTGCAGGATTAGTCTCCAAGTTGACTAATTCAGTTATTGTGACACATAAAGGGTATATTTCCATATCTCGATTTTCCTTTTTGGTTTGAAGATATACCTTTACCCCTGTATCATTACGCATTTTATTTGGAGGAGACCTTTCATCAATTTTATATCTGATTTTAAATTTACTTGTTGATGTGTCTATTGACAATAGAGTAGCATTTACAGAAATGAGGGTGGCAACCGTTGACTCTGTGTGTATCAACACACCATCTTCCAAGTAATTAATATATTTGTTGCTAGGATCCCATAATCTATTAAACGAAAGCATCATAGCTAGATTAGTCATATTTTTTTGCACATTGCTAAAAAGTGTATCACTGAAATCAAAAGACTAGAGAGAAACGTATAGACTAATCCTTTAGAACAACACCACTTTTCTAACAACTAAATTAAACTTGGATAAAATTTTTATTATGCAAATTCTAACAGGTGAATTAAAACTGTATCTATTGTGATTATGGCTTGTATATAAATAAGTCAGAAATTGAATAAAAAGGACCATTGACAAAGCAAAAGTTTCAATTAAACAAGCTGCTAGAAGAGCACCACAAAACATAAATCAACAAACAAAGTATTTTACACAAAAAGAAGAAATTAAACATTTAATACCATAGTTGCAAGCACCTACAAAAGGAATAGTTAAGTGCAAAGGAGACCAACAAAACCGTAGATTGCAGTGAAAGAACCCTAAATAAACAAAGCATACTCAAAACTAACCTTTAAAATTTTCACAAGTGAATTAAACCTGAATATAACTAGAATTAAAGCTATATTACTCAAATGTTAACAAGTTAACTAAACCTGAACCAAAGTTTTATTACACAAATGCTAACAAATTAAGTAAACAGAATTAAAGATGTATTGCACAAATACTAACAAGTGAATTAAACCTGAATTAGACTTGAATTAAAGCAATATTACACAAATTCTAAAAAGTGAACTAAACCTGAACTAAAGTTGTATTACACAAATACTAACAAATGAATTAAACCTTAATTAAAGATATATTACACAAATTGTAAAAAGTGAACTAACCTGATACTACATCGAATAGATAAACCACAAATTGAATGAAAATGAACATTGATATGTAAAATTTTTCAATTAAACTAACTATTAGAAGACCACCACTTTAAAGAGAGTGGTTTGATATCTGATTAGAGAAGAAAATTGAATACCGAACACTCACAGGAACTTGAATCAAATGAAACATCAACATAAATCAACAAACAAAGGCTTCCACACAAAAAGAAGAAATTAAACCTTTTAGACCACTGTTAAGTGCAAACAAGGCCAACAAAAATAGTAGATTGCAGTACAAGCACCCTAAATGATTGAAGCTTTCTCAACAGTAACCTTTAAAATTTCAACAAGTGAATTAAACCTGAATTAAAGTTGTATTACATAGATGCTAAAAAGTGAACTAAACCTGAATTGAAGTTGTATTACACAAATGCTAACAAGTGAATTAAATCTGAATTGAAGTTATATTACACATATGCTAACAAGTGAATTAAAGCTGAATTGAAGTTGTATTACACATGCTTACAAGTGAATTAAATTTGAATTAAAGTTACATTACACAAATGCTAAGAAGTGAACTAAAACTGAATCGAAGTTGTATTACACAAATGCTAACAAGTAAATTAAATCTGAATTGAAGTTGTATTATACAAATGCAAACAAATTAAATAAACTTGAATTGAAGTTGTATCACACAAATGCTAACAAGTGAACTAAACCTGAATCGAAGTTGTATTACACATATACTAACAAGTGAACCAAACCTAAATTGAAGCTGTATTACACAAATACTAACAAGTGTATTAAATCTGAATTGAAGTTACATTACACAAATTCTAACTAGTGAATTAAATCTGAATTGAAGTTAGATTACACAGATGCTAACAAGTGAACTAAACCTAAATTTAATTTGTATTACACAAATGCTAATAAGTCAATTAAATCTTAATTTATGTTATATTACACAAATGCTAACAAGTGAACTAAACCTGAACTGAAGTTGTATTACACAGAAGCTAACAAGTGAATTAAACCTAAATTGAAGTTGTATTACACAGATGCTAACAAGTGAACTAAACGTGAATTGTAGTCTTATTACATATATGCTAACAAGTGAACTAAACCTGGATTGAAGTTGTAATACACAAATGCTAGAAGAGATCGTACTGATTAGAGAAGAGAACTGAATACTAGAAACTCACAGGAACTTGAACCAAACGAAATCTCAACATAAATCAACAAACAAAAAGGCTTCAACAGAAAAAGAAGAAATTAAATGTTTAAGACCACAATTGCAAGCACATATTAAAGGATCGATTAAGTATAAAGCAGGCCAACCAAAACCGCATATTGCAGTGCAAGTACCCTAAGCGAACATAGCTTACTCAACACTAACCTTTAAACTGCAATGGCGAGAGAAAATTGAAGTCGTCAAAAAGAAAATTGTAGTCGAGGGAGAGAATTTCATAGGTGTGAGAAAATTGCAAGTGTGATTAAAGCGTTGGGCGTGGGAAAATTTTGGGGTGAGAGAAAAAAAATGAATCTGAATATTCACATAAATTGATATATATTTTTTTTAAAATAATGTTGACAATTATGGTAATTATTTTTTAAAAAGTACACATGCAAGTTCATGATGAAACTACTACAAAAAGGCTCTAGACACATACCAATCTTAAGAAAAAAGCATTAAATATACCGTGAATCCACGGTACATCACCGAGCACTTTCAACAAGCACGGGTTTGTCTGCCGAAAGTTATAGTGTAACAAGGGTTTATGAGGGCAGACAAAAGGTGATCAAGAAAACTATCGGCGAATCCCCAAGTGCTTTTGGTGAACAAAGGTTTCTCGTCGCAAGTAACAGATACCAACAACACATATAACATGAAACTAACAAAGAGATGAGGTTACTAAGTGAAATGTCGAGTGGTTCGGTGATCTCGACCCATCTTACGAAATTTCCTAACATGCCAATGTACAACCTATCTTCACGAATTTGACCCCGCAACCCCCAAAACAAAATTAAAGTATGTGATGGTTAAATTACGGTAAGACCCATAGAACCCATGATCTCAGAATACTCATAATTCTCCCAGTTTTGCCAAATTAGTCCATTTTATGACAATTACCCTTGAAGGGTGTCACCCGCTTTATCATTGAGCAATAAATGTTATTTAGCGCAATCATGGGCTACTTTGACTTCACCCAATCAATCTAAAAACATGAAAGCACAACCCAAATAAAACTTTATTCTTTTATAGGCACAAAAATTACGGGCATTTGATAATAAAAGCAGTTCATGCAAAAAATTTTATCTTAAAATAAGTATTAAGACAATCTATTCGTATCAGAGAGGCCCAACACATAATAATACGATACAATAATTTTCAAAAGTATAAAAACTGCGAAAAATATCTTAGCTCGTTGAGTTTTACAAAACCTCAGTTTAAGTGGAGATCGAAAAGGTAAACAATAGAAAAATCTCCAACTAGATCTTCATCTTGCCGACCTACACTTTTCAACACTTTTCTCAATTTAACTTGCACAATCAACTCATCATTAGTTAATTGTAATAGACAAAAACAATAAAACCTTGGGTTGCTTCCCAAGAAGCTCCTTAGTTAACATCGTGTCACGCCGCAAGTCCTTACTAACACTCAGTAATTTGGGTTGTCCCTGGTGTCACTAGGTAACCCCAGTTGTTTATCTGGGTGGAGTTGAGGCACTGCATGACTCATAAGTTTTCTTATTAGTTGGATAGATATAGAATAAGAGCCGATCATCTAATCATCTTATTGGACACTATAATATTCTCCTGCATTTCATCTAGCACTATATCTTGTTCGAAGATCTTTTGGACAATGATTTGCACCGTATCTCAACATGACTGTTCTCATTATATCTAGACTTTTTCTTCTTATGAGAGGGTATGTACTTCATTTTTTTGTTGCATTAGAGTTCTACCTTTTAAATTTTGGTTGCCAACTCGTCCACTTGAGTTGCAAATGCATCTATCATGAACTCCCTCAACTTCTTGGCTTGTCTCAACTAATTTTCCACCATTTCTATTGGAAATAATCACAAAGGATGCTTACAATAACAACCAAGGCAAAACAAATCTACAAGAAAAGTTAATAAACTAAGTATCGACGGTCCTCAATCAATATATAACCAACAAAGGGTTGGGATTGTTCTCAGAGGGAGTGGTATTGAGAAAATTTTAGTCAAGGACAAATCAAGTTATGCCAATTATATCTAGAAGATATTATCGAATAAAACCATAACAAATGATAGGGTTGAGACAAAGGTCAATTAACAATGGGGGTCTTATAATTAAATTAACAATTAAAAATAATAAATCAATAAGAGAGATTAATAGGGAGATGAGATTCTGGGGATGTGATCGGAATATGAGATAAAAGACAATGAAGGGTAGTTGTTATTGATATTACATCACTAAATATATGTAAATAGGTTAGAATTTAGTGTAAAAAAAATTCTCTCTCGATAAATTTACCCCGAAACAACATTAGTTCTGTCGAACATCAAGTTGCGGCCTTCAAGCAGAACCTCTAAATTAGCGTAATCACTCTTCTAAGCTGAAAGTGGTGGAAAAGGACTAGGATTAACTCTCTCGATTTGAACCCATGATAACCCAATAACCAGTGGCTATCACTTAGTAGTTGTAGTTTTAAAAAATGTCTCTCGAGCAAGCCAAAAACACTAAGGTGGAATCATATTTGCAACTACAACCTCATTTAGTTCAAACATAACTACTAAGTTAAATCACATTTAAACAACGAATATACCAACAACAAGCAATACCCAACAATAGATTTACCTTATATTCACAAAATCACATACAAAGAATTGGGGTTTTAGCTAGCCATAAAGAAAAGGAAGAAAATGATACCAAATCGAAGTAACATCAAGTAGGTATGATTTATTTTTTACTTTAATCGAGTCTAGGATGAAGAATTTCAAACACCCACTTTGACTTTCTTCAAGGTGAAAATCTTCAAATCTCCATAGTTCAAGAGTAAAGTTTCCCAAAAGCTCTCAAAACTTAAAATAGAAGCTAAATCAAAAATTACTTTCCGAAAACTAAAAATTCACTAAAACTCTATGTAGAATGACACTAAGTTAAAAATACTAAAGAGTATTTATAGTTTCCAAAATATAGTGTTGCGAAGAACCACTTGACACAATTACTCAGGATTGTCGATCAACTCAGCGATCCTCTCTTTGGCATGATTATCGCTGTCTTGTGTTATCCTTCAATATCTTTGTGTTTTGGATCATTAGGTGACATATTACCGCTTCATGGAACTTCTTAGCAACACAACTTAAGTCTTTGAGTGCACATTTGATCCTTGCATGAGAAAGTTGAGTCTTTTTTTATGCATTCATGATTGAGCCTTGTGTAGCGCTATTCGAGACATCTTCTTTGAACTGCAGAAGTTCAGTTTTACTTGATGAAAAGTAAAATTTTAAGTTGGGGGTGTTGATGGGTCCATTATTTGGACTCATTTTGTTCTATATTTTGATAAGTTTAGTGTCCTCAAAAGCATATTTTGTCTCTAATACGGATTAAAGCCTTGAGTTTCAGGTATTTTGAACTTAGACACAATGCATGGACACTATGGAGCAAAAAGAAGAAAAATAGCTAAAAGAACAATTAAATGAAGATTTGAGGATCGCTGAACCCATTTGGCGTATCGCCAAAATGTATCATCCTCGCCGTTTGTTTCATTGAGCAGAGCCTTGAAAGAAAAGATTAAATAGCTGAGCAGTCGACGTGTTGCCGAGAAGTTGTGCAAGTAGAACTATGTTTCCCAATAATAAAAAAGCAAAGATGTTGAAGGCTAATTCAAAACGATAATAAATATACTAATGGGATGATCGTTAAGTTGATCTCGACGATCCCGAATGATTGCACTGAGTGATTCTACATAATGCAATTTTATGAAAACTAGAAATACCCATTAATAGATTTAGCTTAGTATCAAATTTCTTAGTTTTCAACAATAATTTTAAAGCTTAACTTATATTTTGAGTTTTTGAGAGATTTTGGGAATATTTGCTCTTAAACCTTGGAGATTTGAAGATTTTAAGCTTGAAGAAATTCAAAGTGGGTGTTGGGAATTCTTCATCGTAGACTCGATTGAAGTGAAGATAAATTGTACCCAGTTGATGTCATATCGATTTGGTATCAATTTATTCCTTTTCTTTATCTCTAACTAAAACCCCAATTCTGGGGTGTGATTGTGTGAGTATGGGTAAATCTATTCTTGGGTGTTGCTTATTGTTAGTATATTCTTTGTTTAAATGTGATTTCATTTAGTAATTGTGGTTGAACTAAATGAGGTTGTAGTTACAAATACGATTTCACCTAAGAGTTTATGGCTTGCTCGAGAGAGAGGTTTTAAAGCTAAGAATACTAAATTTATAGCCAGTGGTTATTGGATTTGCATGGGTTCAGCTCGATAGAGTGAATCCTAGTCCTTCTCCCACACTTTTACCTCAAGAGAGTAATTGACATAACGCGGAGGCTATGCTTAAAGACTATAACTTGGTGTTTGAGAGAAACCGAGGTTGTTTGAGGTAAGCTTTTGGATAGAGAATTTACCCCCACTAAATTCTAACTTAGTTACATATATTCAGTGATATACTATCAATAACAATTAGAGTACGGTGTCTTTTATCTCATATTCCAGTCACATCCCAAAAATCATTATTCCCCATTAGTCTCTCATATAGTTTTTATTGTTTTTATTGTTTTTAGTATGTCGTGTCTAGTGGAGTCGTTTTTATGGGTGTGTTGTTGACTTGACTTTTTAGGGAACTTCTTCCAATTCTAAGTGTTGACTGTCCTTAATCAGTAATATAACCCAACCAATGTTTGGGGTTCGAGTCCTAGGGAGCAGTTTTTTGAGAATGATCAACCAAGTACAAATTAGTGATAGCTAAAATAAATTTATGATGAAAAACATAATAAATGAAAGGGGTGACAGAAGTGTCAATCATCAAGGGAGTTTATGACGAGTCCACGATTTGGACTCATTTAGGGCTATACATTGATATATTTTGTGTCCTAAAATGCATATTATAAATCTAAAACTGATTAAAACCTTCAGTTTCAACTATTTAACTAAGTGACAAAGCATGGACACTATGGAGTAAAAAGGAACAAAACAGCTAAAAGAGTGAATAAATTAAGATCTGAGGATTCCCAAAACCGATTTGTGTGCGGCCAAAAGGTCTCATACTTTCCTTTTGTTAGTGTGAGCTAAGGATCAAATGGGTGGTGAAAAGGAGCAATCAGCGTGTCGCCGAGAATTTCCATGAAACATTAATATGTATCCTAATGATCCAAAAAAAATAAGATGTTAAAGACTAACGCAAGACGTTGATTAACATTACAAAGGGTGGATCAACGAGTTGATCGGTGATCCCGACTAACTACATTGAGTGGTCCTTTGAAGCACAACTTTTTGAATACTATAAATACTTTTTAGTATTTTTAACATCATATCATTTACATGGAATTTTATCTAATTTTAGTTGTGAAAAGTAACTTTTTAGAATTCGCTTCTATTTTGAGTTTTTTGAGCTTTAGAGGAACTTTTGTCTTAAACCTTTGAGATTTGAAGATTCTCATCATGTAAAAATTCGAAGTGGGTGTTGAAAATTCTTTTTTCTGGACTCAATTAAAGTTAAAATAAATCATACCTACTTGAGGTTACTTCAATTTGGTATCATTTTATTCTTTTTCTTTATGTATAGCTGAAACCCCAATTCTTGTTGTCTGATTTTACGAATATAAGGTAACGCTATTGTTGTCTGGTGCTAATTGTTTTTATATTTGATGTTTAAATGTGATTTCACTTAGTAGTTTTGTTTGAACTAAATGATATTGTAGTTGCAAATATGATTTCACCTTAGTGCTTATGGATTTCTGGAGAGAGAGGTTTTAAAACTAAGACTACTAAGTTGATAGACGGTGGTTATTGGGTTGTCATGTGTTCAGCTCGAAAGAGTGAATCCTCGTCCCTTTCCCACACTTTCAAATCGACAAACTGATTAGGCTAAGGTGGAGGTTGAGCATAAGCCTAGCACTAGGTGCTTGAGAGAAACCGAGGTGATTCAGGTTAAGTTGCCCAAGGGAGAATTTCACCCCACTAAATTCTGTCATAGTTACATATATTCAGTGATGTACTATCAATAGCAATTACCCTTTGGTGTCTTTTATCTCATATTCCGGTCACATCCCAAGAATCCCATTTCCCCATTAGTCTTTCTTTTTATGTTTACAGTTTTTAATTGTCAATTTGATTACAAAACCCCATTGTTAATTGACCTTTGTGTTACCCATCTAATTTGGTTTTTTTATACGATAATATCTTTTAGCTATGACCAACACAACTTGATTTGTTCTTGGCTAAAAAATTCTCAGTACCACTTCATGTAGGAAGAATCCCAAACCTTGGTTGGGTTATATATGATTGACGATCATCGATACTTAAAATTGGATGAAGTATCTTTGATGAATTCACCAATCAATATGGCACCGTTGTCGGGGAGTGGTGTTACTTGAGAATTTTTAGGTTAGTAGGAATTTTGTTCTTATTATTTGTAGTTTATTAACTTTAATTTCAGCTTTTTTTCTTCATCATGCCATTAGAAGAAGCCACTGTGAGTATTTCAAATAGAAATGATGGAAAATTAGGTGAGACAAGCCAAGATATAGAGAGGGACTTCATCATAACTGCCCGGACAACTAAACTAGATGAGTTGGCCACAAATATTTTTGAGGTAGAAGTCCAGTGCAACAAAAAAAGGAGGTACATATCCCCTCATGAGAACATTGGTGTTTAAGATACACTGCAAATTATTCTACGATTAATCTTTGAGCAAGATATAGTAATGGAATAAATGAAAAAGAATATTGTAGTGTTAAATCAGAAGATTGGCTCTCATTCTACTCTATTCAGCTGACTAGAACAGTCCTGAGTTATGTAGTGCCTCAGCTCCACCTGTATAAATAATTAGGTTACCTAGTGATACTAGGGACAACCCTAATTAACGAAGAGTGAGTAAGAACTTGCGTCTCATAGATACAAGCTTTCTCTTTTCACTAGGTACAACCGTAATGTCTTCTTTTATTGGTACACATTGTTCCAAGCTTACCCACTTGCTATCTACAATAATGTAGATTACAGTTGCGTCCAAACATTTGATGATTTTATTTTTTACAACCTATTGAATTGGTGGGTTTAATCCCCTTTTGTGCTAAACACTTGGTTACACTCACTATTGAATTAAATTTCATGAGTGCAAATACCAGGAGGGATACCAACTATGTAAGCGATGGTCTATCCTATAGCTTTGATAAATTTTCATAACACTTCAAGAAGCAATTTAACCTGCCAATCAAGCAAATCGGCTGCAACAATCACAAGCAAGATGTTATTACCTCCAAAAAAAAGTCATAACTGAGATGGGTTGGAAGCACTTTTAGCTCTAATTTTGGTGGTTCTTCATTTGACAGTTTTGCGTGGGGTAGGGGAGTGGAGGTGGGGTGGGGGTTATATCTCGGTTCATGAAATCCATATCCAGATTCAACGGAGTTTTGGAATGACCCCCTTAACCTAATAGAGTTCCCAGTACCTCTTCACATCGTGAATGTCAGTTTCATCATAATAAGCAAGTATGGATTCAAATGGTTCAATCATGCACATCAAGTGGCTCACACTAGGTACCACCTCATCAATAAAATCATCAAGGGAGATCACATTAATACCAATTGGGTGTTCAATAGATTTACAAACGTTGATGGCACTTCATCTTCATTAATCAAAAATTTCATTGCTCCGCTCTCCACATCTACCAATGCTCATCAAGTGGCCAAGCACGGTCTTCCCAAAATAATAGGAATCTAAGCATCTATTTCACAATCTAAAATTACAAGGTCAGTCGGGAAGATAAATTGATCAACATTTACCAATATGTTGTACAGTATCCCCACCGAATGTTTAATCATTCGATTTTCCAACAAAAATCTCATTGTTGTGGCTTTTGGCTCTCCCAAGTTGAGTAGTTTACAAATTGCATGGGACATCAAGTTGATACTTGCTCCTAAGTCGCATAAGGCTTTAGCAAATTGAAGCATGCCGATGGTGCAAGGAATGGTGAATGCCATGGGGTCATGTCTCTTCTTAATCAACTCATTTTTAATGATAGCACTACAATTTTGAGAAACCTCAATAGTCTTGAAATCCAAGTTCCTTTTCTTAGTGATCAACTCCTTCATGAATTTGGTGTTAAGAAACATTTCCAATAATGCTTCAATGAGAGGAAGGTTGATTGATAGAGGCTTGAACATTGATATAAATTTATTGAACTTCTCTCGTCGTTCTTTTTCTTGATACATTGAGGGAATAGAGGCAATATCTTGGGCAAAGGTTGCACAAATTTTGGAGGGTAGAAATCTGCTTATCTGTATCTTTTTGTATCTTTTCTTTTTCTATACTTTTCTCTAATTGATGCTCTTGATTTTCTTCATCCCATGATACATTCCTTATTGATGTTTTTCCTCTACGAGTAACCACAACTAATTGTCTACCATCATCTGTTGTTGCCATTCTTGGTTCCAATTGTGATGCAAGTAAATTCATTTGCCTAGAAAGTGTTTTGATCGCATTTTCAAGAGAGATTACCTTTATTTTTCAATGATTAGAAGTCAATTTTTATTCTATTTAACAAGTCGTCTGATCCCTCTACCTTATTAAGGATGCGCGATGGCAGATGATTGACTTTAGGGCTGTTCTCACCTTCTGTCGATCTTGGGTTTCCACTAGAATAAGTGTGATTATCTTCATAGTCTTCCTCTCTTTGCCAATATTAATTTTCCCCATCTTCTGTCTAATAGATCCAACCCCGATTTCCACCCTGCTAGGAATAGTGTAGGTGAAAACCTCATTATATCCCCTGATGTTTAAACCTTTATTCTCTCCCAACTTTTATTCACAAGAAGATTAACCCTCCTCAATTCTAAATACTACACATGTCTCCTTTATGTGCTTTTATAATGAATCCATTTGATTTAGCATCTTGTAAGTGTTTTCATTTCTCTCTCTTTATTTGCCTTTGTATTCTTGTGTTGTTCAAAGACAAGATGGAGAAACTCAGTCCTCTTGGGTGTAGCGTGCTTGTTTTTTCTTGTCATGCTATCAAGAAGAAATGAGTTCACCTCAAATGATCGGGACATTGTGCCCTCTCATACAAATTGATCATCCATTCCTTTGTTAACTGAATCAAGACGCCAATAGAAGTATTGGAGTAGTAAATCACTTGGCAACCCATGTATTGGGGATCTTCGTAAGAGTTTCTTAAACCTTATCTTTGTGTCATGAACTGGCTCGCCCTCTTTTCGCTTAAATCCATGAATTTTATCTCTCATTTACATCATCATAGATTGGGAAAAATCCTGTGTTAAATGTTACCACAAACTCCTACCAAGGTGTGATAGAGTCGTTTGGTTGCTCAACTAACAATTTATTAGCTTCTTTATTCAATGATTGTGGAAATAATCGAAGCCAAATGGACTTTTGAAACACATTCTTGAATGACAAAAGGGTTTACTCCTCTACAAAACTCCTTATATGTTCATATGGATCTTCATTTTCTAGACCACTATTGTGACCTCTGGTGATGAAGTTTAGTACTGGTAACTTCAAACATTGCATTCCCATCATCGTGAGACAAGAAAATTGCACCCATCTCACCCATTTGAGAAGAGTTGTAGGCACTATTAAGATCGTCGATGCCATCCCAGTGGAGAGAATCACCCATTTGATTTCCTTCTTAGAATCAATGCTATCATTCACACTAATACTTCTTGAATTAACACTCATACGATTAAAATAATACTAAAAATCAAGTTATTCCAACAATCAGCAACAAGATAAAAATTCAAATTAACCAAAAAAATTCAAATAACACCACTCCCCAACATTAGAGCCATTTTGACTTTACATATTAGGACATTTCTTCCAATTCTAACCGTCGACGATCATTATTCAGTAATATAACCAAACCAAGGGTTGGGGTTGAATCCCAAGGGAGTAGTTTTTACGATTAAAAACATAATAAATCAAAGGGGTGACACAAGTACCAATTATCAAAGTGAGGGGGGGGGGGAGTTGTAAGCAATTATAAGCTAAAAATTGAAAATGAACTATTCTTGGGATGTGATAGGAATATGAGCTCGAATAAACAATAAGGTACAAGTTATTAATAGTAAATTTCAGAAAATTATTTACTAAGATAGACTTTAGTGAGGGTAAATTCTCTTCGGAGCAACTTACCCCAAATCAAATTGGTTTCTCTCGAACAGTGATTTGTCGCAATTATAACCATACCTCGCCTTAGACCATTCACTCTCTTTAGATGAAAGTCTAGGAAAATATTGAGGATTCTCTCTCTAGAGTTTAACCCACGCAACCCAATAACCATTGGCTATCGATTTAGTAGTTTTGATTTTAAGACCTCTCTGTCGAGCATGTCGAAGACACGAAGGGGAATTCATATTTGCAATTACAATCCTAATAAATACATGCACAACCAATGAATGAAATCATATTTAAACAACAAATACACTATTAATTAGCAAGACCCAACAGTAAATTCAACATATATTCACATAATCACACCCCAAGAACTGCGATTTTAGCTAGACATAGTAAAGGGATAGAAATTTATACCAACTCGTGTTTCGATCAACTAGGTACTATTGAAAAAGTCTTTACACACGTTAAAGATAAAGATTTTTCAATACCATTTCCAATTTCTTGTAGTTGGAAACCATCGAATCATCAAAGCTCAAGACCAAAGGCTCCTAAAAACTCTAAGAACTAAACCTGAGAAAATATTTGAATAATAGAGTATCAAGTGTGTAAGTCTTTCAAAATTCAAAAATTTGTGTTACGAAGGACCACTCGGCGCAGTTAGTCAAGATCACCGATCAACTCAGTGATCGCCATTTGGTATATGTCATCACCATCTTGCCTTTTCTTTCAGTGTCTTTGAGTTCTGCAACTTGGGGCGATATAATTCTGCTTTGCAGAACTATTTGATGACAGGTCAACTTCTCTTTTACACCACCGACTTGATTCTTTCCTTCATGGCTCAGCACACTCAAACATTAGGCGAGAGTAAGGGCTTTCAGTGACTCGCCTAATGGGTTAGGCGATCCTCAAATACTATTTTCTTTATTCTTTCCACTGCCTTGTACGTTTTTTCTAAATTGTTTCAATGTTTTGTTTCCAAGTCTAAATGCCCAAAATTAAAGGTTTTTCATCAAAATTCAAGATAAAATATCCGACTGAGGACACTAAATTTACTAAAATATAGCCCTAAATGAGTCCAAATCATGGACTCATCAGTTTTGCACCAAACTTATAATGAAGAGGCTATATGGAATTTAGGAATGGTTACACTTCAATAAACTGAAGATCATGTAGTATCTCAAAAGTATGAGAACATTTGAAAATTGTTTTACCTAATGTTTCTTATCAAACACGCTATACTTATTCTAGGTATGGCAGATCGAGAGATAGACATGAATCTAAGGGAATGTACTAGTCGTACCCTAGATTCCATTCGAAGCCATATAGTGAATCTTCATTAACCTTAATTCAAGCCTCCCGAAACCTTTTGAAGCCCGAGGAGATGAAGTAACCCCCCCCCCCACCGCCTCCCCAATTCTATTGGTACTTGAAGAAGCTTGAAACACAGGACCTATAGTACCTATTATTCCTCTACAGGAGACTAGGGAGCAGCGGATGAGGGAGGTAGTTCAGTTGTTCACGGGAGACTATTGGAGTTAGTAATAGATACTTAGAGTGACCGGTCAGAAAGTTCAAAAGTACAAGAGTTTCTTCATTTTGCCCCTCAAGTATTTACGGGATCTAGTCCTACTGATAATTCCATTACTTTATAGGCCAGATATATAGAGTACTGAGGGTGATTCATGCCTCTGTTAGAGAGGTTGTAGAATTGACTTCTTTTCGGCTAAATCATGTATCCATCCTTTTCTATGAGGCCTAAGAGAGACCTTAAGGACCTGATGCTCCACCAACAGAGTTAGATGACTTATCTGAGGCCTACCATGCCCACTATTTGCCACAGGAAGTTCTAGAGACTCGTCTTGAAGGGTTTAACAATTCAAAAAAAGGAACCATTAATGTGAGGGATATGTATTAGATATTGTACATACCATGAGATCATGTAGTCCATTGTTATGTTTATGGTTTAGTAGATCATTAGATCCAAGATTTCATGGTAGTAGTTAATGCATACAACTTTCCTCTAGACTATAGAGAGCTTTCTCAAAATATTCGTGATACCCAAAGGGATAAGGAGCAAAGTAAGATGGCATGTACAATAGGGTCTTTTAGGGAGCCACATATTTTTTTAGGTCAAATATTCCATTGATATCTATTGCACCCAGCAGGTAGTGTCTCACCACAGGTGTAGGTAACATGCTATGATCGTTATAGTCAGTCAGGACCAGGTCAAATCTCAATCCTGCCTGAGAGTCGTCGACAAGATTGTTCCGTAGGGATAAGACACTACACTCCTCATACATAGTTAGTAAGTGACACACACATCAGTCTAGATATGGTTTAGGTGCATGTTATCATTACGAGAATACAGTACAATATATAAGTCGTTGCCCGAGATTAAGCAAAGGTGATCTAGAGCATCTTTCCAAATTCACAACAAATTTTTAACCATTAGTGTGTGACCCATGAACAGGACCACAGTCTTCTCAGGCTTGTAGTAGAGAAAGAGCTGGATGAGATATATCAATTTTTCGCGGTGGCCTGAATCACTTTTATGCACCTATAGGCCGAAAGGATTCAAATACATCCTATGATATTGTCACAGGTATGTTGACGATGTCTCCTCAAGTTGTTTATGCAATTTTAGACCCTTGCACTGAATTTTCACATATAACTCCATTTATTACTAGTAATATTTCCACAACCAATTGAGGTGTCTACACCGATTGGCGATTCTATTTTTGCTAGATGAGTCGTTGTATGACATTAATTATTGATCGTCCAGCCTCTGCTAATTAATTTGAGTTGATTATTTTAGATTTTGATTTTATCATGGGTATGGATTGGTTGGCAGGTTACTATGCTCATATTAATTGTCGTACAAAGATAATCAGATTTTTTTTCCTAGTGAGTCAGTCCTTGAGTGGAAGGGTAATGCAGCCACACATATGGGTAAGATTATTTCATACCTTCGGGCTCGAAAGTTTATTCCTAAAGGTTGTGTCTACAATATTGTTAATGTAAAGGATATTTATATGGAGCCCACGTCTTTTCAATAAATTCCTATACTTGTGATAGAGTTATGAAGAAATAACAACGTTGAGAACATGACTGGGGAAATAGAAGCGGAAATGAGGAAGGAGTACCCTGAAATGTTTATGACATAAGGTGAATAACATTTTGATGATTAACAATTATTTCATCACAATGACTAAATAAAATTTTGAGAAGCTCGGAATTGCATTTTGTATGTCTTCTTATGAGATAGAAATATAAAGCTTAGTAAATAAAATTTTCAAATTTTAACTTTATTTTGCAAGTGTAACAAACATAGTCTCACAAATAAATTCATATGGAAAAATACTCAACCAAAAAATTGTCTAGATCCATTCTTGGGAGAATTTTCATTAAGGGGAGAGAATGTAAGATTCTGTATTTTTTGTAAGATTCTGTGTTTTTTCTTTAATTTTTCATCATATGTGTGGTGTAGTTTGGCATTGTTATATGAGATGTCTATGACTTGGTATCGTGCATTGGAGATTGATAAAAGAACCACTCAAACAAAGTTCTATATTAAATAAATGACTCTATTAGAATATTGTCCGTTTGAAAGGTTTAAATTATCTCATACCTTGGGGTAAAACAATGAGTGTCCAACATGCTAAGAATAGTTAGAAGGAACATGACCTATCAAACCAAAGGACTATGAGTCAAGTTTGAAACTCACAAAACCCCGTTTCTATCCAACATTGGAATAAATTATTGTTAGGGTTTTACCATAGACTTTCGGGGAAGAATCCATGTCGTGATTCAGGTCGAGTAAAAAATATGGTATGTCATCATACTCGATGTTTTAAGCCATGAAACATTTATTTTCACTCACTAACCAGAAATAAATAATAAGAGAGGGTTATAAATAGAGTTTTTTCATGATCAAGGTTAATTTTTGATGATTTCTACAACTAAAGGTTGCCCTCATGCATAGAAACGTGATCTCTACACATGGCAATGATTTTCCCCTTCTATAATCTGCGTTTAGTGCTAGTTTTTGACGATATAAATTGGTATTTATTGGTTTTCTAAGGGTTTAAATATTTATAACTAATATAATCATATTGGAACTCTTTTATTATTGTCTTTATTAACTTCTACAAACATTTCGTCAGTTTAAGGCCATACGAAAAATCTTTATATTTAAGATCAATTATGAATACTTTATAGGTGCGTACAAGCTATGTTTATATACTGCATGCGAGTATAGGATATAATAAAAAACTTTCATGAAGAACTGCGGTCGTTCAAGGTTTCATTGAAAAATTATGTTAAGGCAGCTTTGTCCTTCACTTTGGCGCCACTCATGTGAAATTCCTAAAATGCTGAGTGTGATATATTTCTATTCTCTTGATAGAAAGACTTTTAGTGAAAGGAATTGCGATCTCAACTGAATTATTTATGAGATTCTATATTTTTATATTCCACTCATTCGGATAAATAGTGTATTTCATTGATTTGTCATTTATTAGTTTCCCCGACAAAATGACCACATGATCTCAAGTCAATCTTAGAAAAGTAGCTTGCCACTTAGAGTTGATCAAACAAGTCGCCAATCCAAGGGAGATGATACTTATTCTTAATAGTGAATTAATTGAGTTGGCAATAATTGATACACATTCTAAGGGACCCATCCTTCTTTTCCAAAAACAAAACCAGAGCACCCCATGGAGGAATACTAGGCCTAATGAATCCATTGTCGAGTAAATCTTTGATTTGAGACTTCAACTCATTCCATTCGGCCGGAGCCATCTGATAAGGAGGAATTGAAATGGGGTTAGTATCCAGTAGCTTGTCAATACCAAAATCAATTTCCCATTCAGGAGGGATTTCGGGAAGATCATTAGGAAAGACCTCTGAAAATTCCCTTACTACGGGGACCAACTCAATAGGATGATTTTCGGAGTCTAAATTTTTGACTCTTACAATGTCATATAGACACCCTTTGGAGATCATTTTACAAGCCTTAAGACAAGAGATGATACGACCTCTAGGAATAGAATTTCCCCCCTTCCACTCTAAAATGGGTTCATTTGGAAAATTGAACTTGACAATTCTAGTTCTACAATTAATAGAAGCAAAACAATCATGCAACAAATCAGTCCCAAAAATGACATTGAAATCGACCATATCAAGTTCTACTAATTCAACTTGTGTAAATCTATTGGGTAACATTATAGGAAGATTTCTATATACCCTCTTTACAACCACCGACTCACCTACGGGGATATTTTTCATAAAAGGTTCATTTAAGATTTCAGGAATGATGTCAAACTTTTTAGCTACTAAAGGTGTACCAAATGAAAATGTAGGATCGGGATCAAGTAAAGAATATACGTCAATAGAAAATACTTTCAACATTCCGGTCACCACGTCGGGAGAACTCTCTTGTTCACCCTTTTAGTGAAGTGCATAAAAGCGATTCTTTTTTGCAGGATCAACATTTGAACAACTTTCTTGAGCTTCAAAACTACCCATGTCTTACCCCTTCAAATTTGGGCAATCTCAAACTTTGTGACCATTTTTACCACAACTAAAACAATTGCCCATTCTAGGTAAGGATTCACCGAGATGACCTTTTCCACACATGGAACAAGTAGGCTTATTATTTGGTGAACTAGTATCCCTTCCTCTTTTAGAATTAGGGTTATAAACCCTATCATCATGAGCCTTAGGGAACTTGGAAGGAAATTTATTAGAAAACCTCTTTTTGAACCTAGGCTTTTCTTGGATATCAAGCTACCCTTTGAAGAACCACCATCATAAGACCTTGACCTCTTGGCATCCCTACTCTTTCTCTTAGCCCTTGTCTCTTAAACTTTTTTAGCATGAACCATGAGAAGAGAGATGTTAATCATGTCATGTAGCATAGCTGAATGACATTCTTCTTGCAAGTCATCCCACACTCACGTCACAAAGCGGCTCATTTTATCTCTATGATCGGAAACAAAAGAAGGAGCATACTTTGATAATCTAGTGAATTTTAAAGAGTATTAAAGACCACTCATACCTCCTTGGCGAAGGTTAATGAACTCAACCACTTTGGCTTCCCTATTCTCCCTAGGAAAGAATCTATCAAGAAAAGTCTTCTTGAAAGTCTCCCATGTTATCTGTCCACCTCCTATGGGCCTATTGTCTCCTCCATTAGACGTACAAAATTTGGGCCACATCCTTGAGTTGATAAGTGGCTATCTCAGCCCTCTCACTTTTACTCAACCTCATAGCATAGAGAATCTTGTATATTTCATCAATGAACTCTTGGGGACCTTCCTCAACCTTGGACCCATAGAAAGTAGGGGGATTCATCGTAGTGAAATCTCTCAAAGGGGAGGCCATGGTACCAACATGTTGGTTTGGTCGGGGTACAACCTCCTTATTTGCTATGAACATCATGGCTTGAGCTTGAGTAGTGACGGCTTGTGCTTGACTAGTAATGGAGGAGGGACTTGATTGCCTCGGGGAGGAGCTCCTGCACTGGAAATCTTTTTAACATGTCTTCGACTGGCTATTATTATAGTATTTATGATGTATAATCACAATAAATGGATTACATGATAAGAGCACATAGATCCAAGATTAGAGGCAAGATATTAGAGTTCCAAGAAAGTGAGAGTTTCCAAAGCATCTTATTGTTTCCTATTATTAAGTTTGGCGAGCTTCACAATTATGAATAAGAATCTACCTAGACGTGGTTACGTGAGACATTGACTCTAAAGATATTCAACCTCATGCTCTGATACCAAGTTTTTCACATCCAGGGAATGCCTCCTAGACGTAACCGGCATCGTCGTCCTTTTTGAGGACTAAAATTAGCCTGTTAGCTTACAGCATTACATTAATAGGTCAAAAATGCGGAAATTTTAAAAACATTTCTATATATATCTTAATGTTTACAAGGACCTCTCGCATACACATAATATATTCATATCGAGTATACGTAGACCCTACGTATAGGAAGATTGCATTGTCTTCTACTTTTATTTCACATTGATATATATAAGATATAACATAGTCTTAAAACCAGATGTCTCATCTCATAACCATCTAAAATAAGAGTATATCACTTAGGCATATCATATACATCAATGTAACAAAGCCACATATAGGCTATACAGTTTTAATACTCAAACGAAAAGGAAAGAACTAAAATTCTTATACCAAAACAACATCATATGCTTGATAGTGGCATTGCCCTCAGAAAATGAGGACCTATCCAACTTGGATGAGTGAGAATTCCAAGTCTTCCTTCAAAGTCGTCTAAGAGCCTTTTAACGACCGGAATCTAAAATGTTGGGGAAAAAAGGAGAAAATAGAGTTAGTAAACTACTTGTACTAAGTATGAGACAATATGCACACAAATCATTAACTCATGCAAAAAGGGAACATTTCATTAATATATGCAATTTACTTTGAAAAGCCTTATGCACATTCAAGAAGACCATACCAATCAATAATACATATTCATCAGTCAAAAGCATGTACATCACAAGACCAACAATACCAAGTCTAGTCAAGCCAGCATGCACATCACATAATCGAACACTTAGTCAAGTCAACTCTATTATCAAGTTATAATAGCAACAAACATGGAAAAGACTTCATTACAACCCATGAACCCTCATTAAGTCAACTAGTTCAATGACCAAGCAAAGCCCTATAACCTTACCCAATCAAGTAATCTCAACAAGAACCATGATCAATATCAAACTTCACATAGCATATCATTAAGACTACATATCATCCCATTTTAACAATAGAGACCAAACACATATTCATAAGTGAACCAATCATCATATAGTCAATCTGTAAGGTCATAATATACATATCATGTAGCAGTATAAACATATGCATATATAAGAACAACCGTATAAAGCTTCCTTCAAAGCAAACTAGTGCAAGGCATAGGTAGAGTCCCATACCCCAACCTAAGATAAGTCAAACCTCTTAAGTCAGCCTAGTTGGTTTGTACTTCATTACTTTGTTTTAGTTAAGAGAACATTTTCATTAACTGACATAGACCACAAGATCTAAATGTGGAATCCAGTGTTGTAAAACCTTACATCGATGGAAGGTGGTCTACCGGTCAAAGTAAAACCAAATATAAACGTAGCTTTCTAGGTGCATCCACTAGCTAGTCTTCCTATGAGGGAAACATAGTAAAGGACCTTGGAGATAGGTATGAACTCTACATGCCATTTGGCAATTGGAGTCTCATCTCATGAGAATCCATAGTGTGAATATCTCTCATAGGGGAGTCAATGCCTCATGTGGAATTACAGGGTGAATCTTCCTCTAAGGGAAGTCAACACCTCCAATTGTGAAATTTTCTCAATGCTAAGCTAATGTCCCTCATATCTGGTACACTTTGTGGAAGAAAAATAGGGGTACATATGCAGCTTCTATGTGATTACTTTTGTTAAACCTTTTGACATAGGTTTTTCCCAATAGAGTTGATAGAAGAAAAGATTGAGGAATCCATGAACATAAGGAAAGGTAACATGAAAATACAAGAGTATGGGCTCAAGTTTAACCAACTCTCCAGATAAGTTCCTCACATGGTTTCTGATTTTATGGATCAGATGAATAAGTTTCTTTATGGGGTGTCAGACTTAGTGAAAACAGAGTGTATGAATGCTATGTTACTGGGAGATATGAACAACGCTAGGGTTATGACTCACGCTCATCAAGTTGAGGGTAATAAGCTTATGGAACATTCCAAAGATACTAAGAAGGCTAGGACTGCTAAGTATGAATATTCTCAATAGAAATTGAGTGATGTAAATCGCTCGCAGAGTCATAAGAAGTTTTCAGCCCCAAGCCCTTCGACATCTAGTGTTCCATCCTCCAAGAACATCTATGATAAGATGTTAGGGCACTAGGCTCTACGTCTCATGGAAGTGTTTCAGGTACCAATAATTACCCCACTTGACCTAAGTATGGTAAGAACCATCCAGGAGAGTGCCTCACAGGAAAGGAAGGACGCTTTGGATGCAGTCAATCTGGTCACAGGTTAAGGGATTGTTCTTGTTGACAGGGTCAAGGAGGTAGTAATGGTAGATCTTAGTCTACAACTTCAGCAGCACTAGCAAGCCGCCCGACTAAGCAGGGTAACTCATCTTGTACACGTGGCGATCAGTGCCAAAATTAGGATCGCCAGGATCACGAAGGTTCTTCTAATGTAGTCAGTGATACATTATGAGTCTTTGGCATTGATGTTTTAAGCATTATTAGATTCAGGGGTTACTCTCTCCTTTATAACTCATTACATAGTAGTCCAATTCAGTGTTAGTACAGAAACTCCCTTAGAACCTTTCTCAGTCTCTACTCCAGTTGGTGACCTAGTTATAGCTTAAACGGTATACATAAATTATCCTGTCACAGCCTTTTGAGAAAGTCACCTCAGTAGATCTTGTGGAGATCGAAATGGTTGACTTCAATGTATTTCTAGGAACAGATTCATTACATTCTTGTTTGCCTTAGTTTATTGTAAACTAGGATTGTTCGTTTTCAATTTCCAAATGAACCAATCTTAAAATGGATTGGTAGTATCTTAGCGCCTATGGGTGGATTCATTTCTTACCTTAAGGCTAGAAGGATGATCTCTATCATCTAGTTAGGTTCAAGGATTATAACTTTGAAACCCTAAATCTTGAGTATGTTCCGGTAGTCAATGAGAATCCAGAAACATTTACAGAAGATCTTCCCAAAGTTCCTCCCAAATAATAACTCGACTTTGGAATTGACTTCGTTCAAGATACCCAGCCTATTTCATTCCTCCTTATATAATGGATCCAGCAGAGATTATGGAATTGAAAGATCAATTGAAAGACCTTCTAGATGGATTTATCAGACCTATTATATTTCCATGGGGTGCACCGGTGTAGTATATAAAAAAGAAAGATGGTTCTCTCAGAATATGCATTGACTATATACAGTTGAACAAGGTAACAATCAAGAATAACTATCATATCCCCAGGATTGATGACCTATTTGACCAACTACAAAGTGCTAGTAATTTCTCAAATATAGAGCTCAGATCGGTTTATAATCAGCTTAGTGTAAGAGATAGTGACATTTCGAAGAAAGCCATCAAGACTAGGTATGGTCACTCTGAATTTGTCATTATGTTGTTTGAAATAACAAATGCTCATTAAGCTTTTATGCTTTGATGAATTGGGTGTTTAAATAGTACTTGGACTTGTTCATTATCGTCTTTATTGATGATATCCTCATTTACTCTAGGAATGAGGAACAACATGCGGTTATTTCAGAGTTATTTTGCAGACTCTCAAAGATCGCCAGTTATTTGCTATGTTTAGAAAATTTGAGTTCTAGTTGCAATTTGTTGCTCTCCTTTGTCACATTGTATCTAGTGACGGAATTCGAGTGGATTCACAGAAGATAGAAATAGTGAAAACGGCCCAAAGCTACCTCTGCTACAGATATCAGAAGTTTCTTTGGGTCTAGCGGGTTATCACAGAAGGTTCGTGGAAGGATTTTCATCCACAACCTCACCTTTTTCTAGGTTTACTCAAAAGATGGTTAAATTTCAATGGTCAGATGATTGTGAAAAAACATTGTAGAATTGAAAACTAGATTTACTACAACTTTTGTCTTGACTCTACAAGAGGGTTCTGATGGTTATGTGACCTATTGCAATGCGTCCAGAGGCGGCGTAGCTTGTCAGTCAATGCAAGAGATAAAGTTATAGCTTATGCTTGTAAACAGTTTAGAGTGAATGAGAAGAACAACCCAACTCATAACCGCAAGCTTACAACAGTAGTGTTTGCACTCAACATCTGGAGACATTAATTGTATGAGGTTCATGTAGATTTGTTCACTAACCATAAGAGCCTTCAATATGTGTTCACCCAGAAAGAGTTAAATATTCGCCATATGAGATGACTTCAGCTCCTTAATGATTATCATATGAGTGTGCATTACTAACTTGGTAAGGTGAATGCAGTAGTAGATACTCTTAGCATATTATCTATGGGTAGTATAGCCCATGTTTATGAAGAAATGAAGGAACTAGTGAAGGATGTTCACAGTCTTGCTCGCTTGGGAGTTTTCCTTATGAGCATATCAGACAATGTGTAACAATTCAAAATGGGGCAAAATCTTCTTTTATAGTGGAGGTTAAGGAAAAACAAGATAGTGATCCAATCTTGCTTGAGATAAAGGGTGCAGTCCACAATCGGAGTGAAGGATTTATCCTAAGGAGGAGATGGTGCACTTCGTTACCTGGGTAGACTGTGTCTTCCTTATGTCAGTGAGTTGAGACAACATATTCTTGAAGAAGACCATAACTCCATATATTAATTCATCCAAGTGCCACTAAGATGTACCACAATTTGCTTGAAGTCTATTGGTGGAATGGTATGAAGAAGATACAGCAGATTTTGTGAGTAAGTACCCCAATTACCACCAAGTCAAGGTTGAACATCAAAAACCAGGGGGTATGACTCAAGAGATCGAAATTCCTACTTTGAATTGGGAAGTGATCAATATGGATTTCATCACAGGGTTACCTTGTACTCGTAGACAACATGGCTCCATTTGGGTGATAGCTGACAAGATGACTAAGTCTTCTCGCTTTTTGGTTGTAAAGACTATAGAGGCTGCAGAGGACTATGCTAGTATTTCATTAATGAGATATTCAAGTTTCATGGGGTTTATTTGTCTATCATGTCAGATAGAGGTCCTTAGTTTACATCTCATTTCTATAAATCGTTTTAGATGGGTCTTAGTACTCAGGTTAATCATAGCACATCATTTCATCCGCAAACGGATTAATAGGCAGAGTGTACTATTCAGACCCTAGAGGATATGTAGATATCTTGTGTGATCTATTTCAAGGGTAGTTGGTATGATCACCTTCCTCTTATTGAGTTCACCTACAACAATAGCTACCATTCCAACATTCAAATGGCCTTTTATGAGGATCTATATGGGAGTAGATGTAGATTTCCTATTAGTTGATTTGAAGTAGGTGAAGTAGATTTGATAGGACTAGATTCAGTCCATTCTGCTATGGAGAAAGTGCAACTCATTAGAGATAGACTTAACACAGCCCAGAGTCATTAGAAATCTTACGCAAATGTAAGGAGAAGGTAATTAGAATTCCAAGTTGATGATTGGGTTTTCTTGAAAGTGTCACCTATGAAGGGGGTGATGAGATTTGGTAAGAAAGGGAAGCTTTGTCCTTGATATGTAGTCCCTTAGAAGTTCTTGAAAAGGGTTGGTAAAGTGGCATATGAGTTAAACTTGCCAGTAGAATTAGGAATAGTGCATCAAGTCTTCCATATCTCACTTTTGAAGAAGTGTGTCGATGGTATAGCCCCTCAAGTGCCATTAGAGAGTGTAGCTATGAAAGATAGAGTTTATTATGAGGATGTACCAATTGAGATTCTTTATCATCAGGTTAGAAGTTTGAGGAACAAAGAAGTCACTTCAATCAAGGTTTTGTGGAGGATGAGTCCGTAGAGGGACCTACTTGGGAAGAAGAAGTAGCCATGAAAGCCAAGTATCCTTACCTCATTCTTTCCAATTCCTCTCCAATTTGAGGTAATGGTTCTTCTTCAGTTTTAAGTCATTCATGCATAAATTCAGACATACGATCATGTACCCCCTGTTTGTACTTGAATTTTAAACATAATTGCATGTTCTTAGAACTCAATTCAGTGAGAAACTCAGTTCTCAATGTTTAGTGGTTGGGATTGCAACTCTCCCTCTATTTCAACTAGATTAGTGTTCATTCGAGGATGAACTTTCCCAAAGGGGAGATAATATAAGACCTTGTATCAAAAAATAAACTAGAAATTAACTTTTCAGAAATTTGCAGTTGTAACCTACAATCACTATCTATGGACCGTAGTATGACCTACGACCCATATTATAAGTCAGTGGTTTACAGTTACAAACCCTCCCAACTCAGAAAATTAGCTAAGGCTCAACCCACAAATAGTTCTACGATCGGTAAGTAAGACTACTTTATGTGGTATGTGTCACTGGATCAAGATCCCATTACCCAGCCTCTGACATGAACGACGATCAACCAGTATTGTCCGTAGATGAACCTAGGTACCATAGGTACAGGTTAGCAGTCAGTTAGGAAAAAATTGTTGACTTCATCAACTTCAAATGGTCATAAATCTTAGCACAAAATGAATTATGTGTTCTATGACCTATGATAGGATAGATAATTGAATCCTCTTTCCAACGGCGCCACATTTTCTAAAATCCAACCTCTGAGTAAAAAGTTGTGCTAATTTTAGTGAAGGCCTCTCGAGCAAACTCGAACTACGAACCCAACGTATAGACCGTAGATTGAATGACGACCCATCAGTTTAATCCATCAATCACTCTGAAAATAGTTAAGTTGGGTTTTTTTGTTATTTTCTATTTTTTTTAACCCCTAAGATACATACTTAGACCCTAAATCATGAGGTTTTAGTCAGTTTAAGCCTAGAAACATAATTAGAACTTACCCAAGTCAAATCATTAATCAAAACTTTGAAAATTAGAAGCAAGAGAGGAGAAAAGGGGTCAAGAACTGTAGTTTAAGAATGCAACAAGGTTCCATCAGTTCCAACCCCATAATCTAAAGATTTTTCTATGGAATTCATCACCAGGTATGTGGGATTCCACTGGTGGGTTCTTTTAACCCATTAGGTCCCTAGTTTCAGTCAATTTCTTCATACACATATTATGACTAAATCTAGGGTTTCTTTAATGTTAGAACAGTTGCATTTTTGGCTGTTAGAAGGATCAAAATCAGATTATTACGTTAATATTCAGATTAGTCCATATATTTTTAAACCCTAGGTATGTATTTCTTTAGTTCTTGAATTACACATGCTAGGTCAGATATTTCAGTTAATCAGCTATACATGCCTCAATTAGATTAATAGTTGCATCCTAAGTTTGCATGTTTAGTTTGAGCTATCCAGTATTTAGATAAACTCAGTGATAATCAGTTAACTACTAATTCATTTGGAGTATCATAATTTCGATTTGGACTAAGGTCATCGTACCCAAATTGTCCCAGAACTACTAGCATAGTAGGTTGTAAGTCCCCTCTGTGGGCATAAACTTGTTGATGGTTTATTTGTTGTTTAAATGTGATTTGTCTTATTTTTTATGCATGACATTAATGATGTTATTGTAGCAAATACAATTTTAACTTTGTGTTTTCCGCTTGCTCATGAGAGAGTTTGGAAAACCACGAATACTAAGTTGATGGCCGGGGGAGGGGGATTGGGTCTACATGAGGCTCAACTCGAGAGCGTGAACCCTAATTCTTTACCTACATACTCAGCTCAAAAGAGTGAGTGGGATAAGGCGGAGGGTGTTCTTCATGCGGCAAGTGGGTGTCCGAGAGGAATCCATTTTATTCAGGGTAAGTTTCTCGAAAGAGAGCTTATCCCCACTATAGTCTAGAGTAGTCACACATGTTCAATTAATTCATTGTTAAAATCATGTATTCAATAGTTTAGTCTATCCCGATTCCTATCATATCCCAAGAATCTCGCTTTCCATATTATTACTCTTTTATAATTATTTTTTTTACTTACTTGTGACAAACCCCCGTTGATACTTGACACTTGTGTCACCCCTTTAGATTTATTACGTTTTTATTCAACAAAATCTTTATGTCTGACTAGTTAGAACGTAATTTTATTTTTCTATTAGTTCTCACAGACACTCCTTGTGGAAACGACCCCAACCCTTGGTTGGATTACAATACTATTGTGCAATTGTAGATACTTGCAAAGGAAGTTGTGTCATGGATTACGCATGTCTGTCCGTGAGGAGGACCTCAAAATAGCCCAAAAATCTGTCAATTTCCAGCAACCTCTGCTTGGCCACCTACTAATCGTAGGTTGACCCATACCCCGTAGGTTTGGGCCGTGGTGGTTGGGGGATAGGTCATGATTGTTTTTCATCTTATAGTTTTAGTTAGGTATTTGGGGGTTAATTCATTGTTGATTAGAGGTTAAGTAAGGTTGGTTAGCTATTAATTAAACAACCTATATAATCTTAATGTGCCCCCAAGCTAAATCATTTAACTCAATCTTCAAATCACCCAAATTTCCTCAAAAAAATCCTCTCTCTAGAAGAGAAGAACAAGAACAAGAAAGGAAGACAGTGGGGCATATTTTCCTCCATTGATGAAAGATTGATTAGGGATTTAAATTGAGGTATGTTATCTTATTCATCTATGGGTTCTTCCCATTTCAATCAACATTGTCGGTAGGGTTTATGTATAATTCCAATATAGTGGATAATACCTAATTATGATTGTATTAACATAGAATTATGATATTATGATGATTTCATGCAATTTCTATTGTTAACCCTAGTCTATTATATCAATATGATATTTTGTGGGTTTATGCAATTAGAGATGAAATTGAAGCTTCATAAGTGACCTTCTTAAATCAATGCTATGTGTAGTAACTCTTCAAGGTTAGAAAAAATAATCATGAATTGAACTAGACTTTATTGAGTATGATTGATCTTGACTTGTAAATATGAAATTGAACCTTTATGATTAATTATGACTAGAATCACCTGGTAATGAAGAATATGATTAAAATACCTTGAAATATAGGTATAAAGAAGCTAAAAAGAAGTAAAATTCATGAAGGTTGATCACTAGGATTTTATGAGTAAAGCCAATGTGATGATCTAGATATGCTAAGGCTTTGATATTAATATATAAATGTAAATAGAAGCTTAAATGGATATAGTTATTGTGCAAGATATTTGCCTACCTAATCTACCAAATAAATACTTGAATATGTGAAGTGATAGATCCACTTGAGTCGTGTATACCAATGTCTAATGTAGAATTCTAGATATTTTATTATGCATGAATATAGCATGACATTAAAGGTCCTCTCACATAGAATGATTCTAGGTTGAAAGGTTTCCTCACGTAAAATGAATTTATATCCTAAGACTCTGACATATGATGAAACTTGTAGTGATTTCCTTACATGACCTTTAAATGATACAAATGTTTAGTGAGCTACATTATTCCTAATTATTTAGTCATTGGGAGTGTGAGGTGATTACCCTTATGCATGTATGTTTCCCAAAGAAAATGGTGAATACACATAAGCCTTTAGTTTGATCATGGACGTGATTACGAATTATCTTTATGTGATAATGTGGAAGTGAAACCTATATTACACATTAATATTGAAACGGAGGCGAATACCTATGTCACCTTAAAATGGACATTGAGGTGAATACCTATGATTCATTAGCATATTTCACTTGAGGAGATTACCCTTGTCTTTATGATTTATTAATATGTGTGACTAGATGTGATTACCCATGTTTGTATGATTCCATGATATAGATGGCTTGAAGTGATTCCCCTTGTCCTTCATGATGAACTAATAGTGTGTGCCATGAGGTGATTTTCCTTGTACTTGTGAATATCGGCATGACTAGTTTGGAATGTAGTTCTAGATAACTTTCCAATACATGAATTACTAATAGGTTATTACCCTTGTATTTCAGATGGTAAGATATTACAAACATGAATAATGAACCTAAAGAGTCTAGCTTCACATGGATAGAATTATGAGGACATTTGATGTATGGCACAAGATTGCCTTAAAGTGACTCATGAGGTGTTTCTCTTATATGATGTATGCTTATATAGGATTGTGACATAGGTTCCTTCCTTGACATTATATGATTTACTAAAGGTGACGGTCCCTATATATATGAATTAAGCTAATGATGAGACCAAGATAGGTTAAATATGACTATGATGACTTCAAAGTTATGCTTACTGTGAAAGGTAGCGTGGGATGCTTTTCATGCATTGCACAAGTGCTCTTTTAGGTTACTAGGAGTATGGATCCCTTATGGTTGAAAAGCTTAAAGACTTAGACCATGTATATAAATTATGATTAAGATAACCAAAAAGGAATACTTGGCTTGAGTGGTATTATGTAATGTTATTCATGCTTTGCACATATATGGTTTTGAGGTTACTTGAGGATAGTTCTATTATGGTATATATGACTACGAGTCAAAGAATTTTTATATGATGCTTGTTTTTGAGACTTTCCTTAGTATGATGATATTATCTCTTATGCTTATGGTTTATGTTTCATGAAGAATTTCATATGATTTTGGATTAGTTGTTATTTTGAATAACGCTTGTCTTATTCTCTAATGATTATGCTAGATAACATATTTAGTACATTTTATACTAACCCATACTTCTCCTACATTTAACTCAAATGTAGGATTTGCAGAATGAGTTCTACTATTTGATATAACTTTCTAGAAGTTGCGAAAAGAGTTACAAATTTTATTGAGTCCTCATAGCTTTGAGGAAAAACCCACTAGTTTATGGGTTGTGTCCCAAGACTTTATCTTAAAAGTTGT
The DNA here is from genome assembly GCA_027704865.1 of Solanum neorickii. NCBI lineage: Eukaryota > Viridiplantae > Streptophyta > Magnoliopsida > Solanales > Solanaceae > Solanum > Solanum neorickii. The sequence continues at coordinate 20,692,243 of JAKWJC010000365.1, forward strand.
ATTAGATGGTTTGAGATAAAGTATAGAAAGACATCCGCTTGTTTTTATGAAAATGACTTCGATTGTAAAAGTTTACAATTTTTCCCTTATTTTCTATTATCTTATATTCATTATATGCTAAGGTCTTGTATGAGACCCCTCTAGGGTAAATTACAATTTGTTACTTCTAGGGTATACGCTTGGTTAGTGACACTAAGAAACCCTAAACCATAAAATACCCTAAATCCTATAAACCCTAAAATAAAACCTATGGTAAGTTCACTTCTGGTGACTTTGAGGTGGTACCTTAGTGTTGAAGGTGGTACGGGACGCTATCCATACATTTCACAAGGTATAGCTTGAGGATCACTTGAGGTGGAGGGTTTATGTGAAGGTAATGACTTATCTATCGATTATGTTCAAATCTAATGTCATGACTTGTATAATGGTTATGTTCTAATATCATGTCTATTATGCTTATGTTCATGAAGTTTCTATCAAAATGACAAATGCATGAATTTCAAATAAAATGTCCTTTTCAAAGCATGTTTTAGCTTAGTCATCATACTCAGTACATTTTTATGTGCTAACCCATGTTTCTTTATGTTTTATTACAAGTATGGGTTCTGGGAAAGTGATATCTTCTAGATAAAGTGTATTTCTAGTTCTCCAAGACATCGAGGACAAGTCTTTTGAAGTTTCATTTTCCATGTAATAGAAATGCAGTAGTCTTTCTATTTTAAAGGGTCGCGTCCCTACAATGTGTTGAGATTCTGTCTAAGATGGACATGTGAGACTTAGACTTACGCTGTGTATTTTCAAGTATTTCTTTAAATGAAGTTTGATATTTTTCATTTAAATGAGTTTTAATTCCGTAATTTTTCTATATCAAATGCAATGAAATGCTATGAGGCTTGTATGAGTCTTTTCGAGTCTTGTGCGTTGTGTCATGCCTAGGGGGTGCTCTCGGGCCAAGACAAGCACATCAAATTCAAAAATAATAAAAATAACAACTTTCTAGGATCCAGTGTCAGAACAAATGAAAGCCACCGACAAACCATGTGTCATACAATCGACCATGCATAGGGAAGTATGGTCAGTGGTTGGACGTATGGACCATAGGTCTTGCTGTTGGTGAGGTTCAACACCTATTTAGTGAAAAATCCCTTTTTGTTCAACTTTAAACAGTCATATCTTTTAGTATAAATGAATTAGATTGCACATGATTGAATCTTTTTTCCAACGCCACCGAGTTTGATAAAATCCATGCAGGAGTAAAACATTATGATTGTTTTAGTAAAGCTCTATCCGGCATGTCACAAACCATAATACAATTGACAGGTAGTGGTCAAGACGACGACATTCCAGTCCACTCGTGAGTGGCACTTCGCCTGTTTTAACTCATAGTTATTTTGGTCCCTTCTGTATGTGTTGGGTCCTTTAAACTACGTTGTTTTATCTGTAAACTAGGTAATTTTATTTATTCTACACCTAGTAATCTAATAATACATACCCATAACATTCATTCTTCAAAAATCATCCAAGTTAAAATAAAAGGAGGAGAAACATGTGCAAATTTATTTCAAGCATAAATGTTCTTTGAAATTCAACCCCATAATCCAAAGGATTTCTTTGTAGATTTTTTCACCATAATTTGATTCGACATAACTTATTTAGACCTAGGGTTTGTTAAATCTTAGGAATTGTGATTATTCATCTTCTATAGTATCTATAGTCTAAAATACATGTTTTCAGGGAAACATTGCTTAATTCATAATATAAAACTTAAGACGCTAGTTTGTGTAATTTCTCTTAGTTCATGAATCATACTTGCTCAAGATTCAGAATGTATCATTCTTAGTATATAAATTTTGCATTCTGAATTTACATTTCAGTACTTTGATCTATTCAATACTTAGCGCATTTCAGCTTCATATATATTTAGTTGGGAGTAGACTTCGCACCTAGTTGGACTAGTGTTCATCATACCCTCATAGTCTCAAAACTACATGCCAGTGTAAGATTATAATTCCTCTATATTTCCATCAGTATATGTGATCACGTATATTGGGCCCTGCTAATGGGGTGCATACATAAAATCCCACATTTAGATCACATGGTTTATGTTAGTAAAAAGTATCTCCCATATTCAAACTCTTGATCCATTGCCTATGTTTTCTCTAGTCCCTTCAATATAGAGTTCAGCTCGTTATCTTCATGATCTTCATGATTATTACATGGTCAATGTATTCAATTTATCTTCCAATTGTACTTCAGTACATATTTATGTCCTAGATAAGATTTTATCATTGCTCATATATGTATTGTTCAGAGTATATACATTATTCATCTTATTACCGATATCTTGCATGCTAAGTATATTCCAAGTAGTAATGCATATTTTCCCTACATCATTAAATGATGTAGGTTCATTTACTCAACATCTATATCATCCATATATATTCTTGGTCTGCATTTAGCAACTTTTGTGGTGATTCCATATATTCGGAGGACAATAGACATGCTTTCATTTTAGTTAATTTTTTAGTTTTAGACATACTAGATATAGCTTGGGGCATGTCGCGACAACTTAATTCAGTTAGAAGCTTTTATACATAGTAGTAGGTTAAACTTGAGTTAGGTTTAAGTTATCACTAAACTCTTATTGTTTCATATTTATGTGTAGACTATTTGTGTTTTGTTCCTACGCCAGATATTTATTGATTAAGCTTCTTCATAGTTCATGCATATGATATGCATGTTTCACGGTTAGCTTGAAATCACTCGTGATACTAGGTCCCATGTTACGTCAAGGGAGTAGCCTCGGGGCGTGACAATTGTGACTCTAATGAAATATTGGGTCACACCTCAAGAGCACCCCCTAGATGTGATATGACGTACTTTACCCCGAATGAATCTCATACAAGCCCTCAGCATAATCATAATATAAGGTGATAGAATATACAGAGGAACTTAAAACTCTTATACAACAAGCTAAGTCATTTTCATAGATGCAACAAAAAGTCCTTTCTAACACAACGTCTCAAAACCTTCTAACTTTACTAAAAATAATAGTAATAAGCTTTGGGAGGCAGACCATACAAAGTCCTAAACATAAAAGAAAATGACATAATAAAGGAAATGGGTTTGTCCTCGAAACAATGAGGACTCACCAAGTATTCAATCTTTGTTAGACTTTTAGGAACCTATCTCCAAAGAAACTCTAGCTTCAAATCCCTCCATTTGATTAGATGTAGGTGGTATGTGTTACTATAAAGCATACTAAGTATGGAAGTTAACACACATAATAAGAGCATCTCACAAATGGCTAGTCAACATAATACATAATCATTACATATAAGAATCATAATCATAACAATTATCATAGTCATAGCATCATTTCCATATATCCACCTATAAAAATAAGTCAACATAAAACATAATAAATCAGCATAGTAGATACCTTATAACAAGAATAATACAATTCCTCATGATAAGCATCATACATACATAATTGACTCTTGGTGATATATTAGCACCATATTCTCAAGTAACCTTAAAAGCATACAAGTGCATAACAAGAATAGCATCCCATAATACTACCCAAACAATGCATCACTTGTTGGTCCTCTTAATCATAGTCTATGTATATGTTCTAAGTATTTAAGCTTTACTACCATAAAGGCACCATACTTTAGATAACCTCAAAGCACACTTGTGCAATCCATTAAAGGCATCTCATAATACCCTTCAGACTAAGCATAACTTTGAAGTCATCCTAGTCATATTCATCGTACTTTGGTCTCACTTATAAGCTTAATGTCTCATAACTAAAGGAATCTCTCACCTATATTCAACTGAATAAAGGAAGGCAACTATGGCACAATCCTATCTAACTTACTCTATTTAGTAACCCTGAGTCATACTTGTTCAATGCAATCATAGTATACCATAATACTAATAATACTAAGTATTACTTTTAGGTCCTCTCATTAATACTTCTTGGTCTGAAACCTAGTTTCACTTTTAATATTTAGAACATTATAAGGTACTCTTTTAAGAGCATCTTAGTTCATTTATTACTTGAACAATATGAGATACATTTTTTAGTATGTCTAAGTTCATTATTGACATGGATTCTATGAGATACATGCTAAGTATGTATATCCTCATAATACTATGAACTCTATGAGTTACTCTCTAAGGTATGCAAAAGTTAATTAGTCACATGGACCCTATGAGATGCTATCATAAGCATGTCTAAGTCTATATATTCTTTAGAACACTACAAGTTACTTCATCAAGTAAGTCTTAGTTTATAATACTTTGAACTCTATGAGATGCTTCTCAAGTATTCCTTAGTTCATTAGGCCTTGAACACTATGAAATGCTTATCAAGCATGTCTTAGTTTATGGATATGGAGATTGATACTAGGAACCTTGAATAAACTACGTGAAGGATCCAATATCATGAGATCTAACTATGGAAAAAACCCACACTCTACAACATAAGAGTTCCCCTTTGAACTTGGATAGTCCTCACATCAACTAGGTGTGGTTCTCCTTTCTACTTGTAGCCCTGACCCTTTCTTGTATGACACTCCATCTCATTGTCAATATCCACTTGGATCCAAGCATATACCCCAAGATTTACTTGTTAAGCCTTGATTAACACTCATAACTCATGGAAGGATGTCCTTGAAAACCTAACCATGTTTAAGTGATTCTATCACTTTATACATTCAAGCTTCCATATGGTAGGTTAGGTGAGTATAAGCATTTCACCATAATCCAACCTATTAGATTTATATTCTCTTTTATAATTTACTCTCAAAGTCCTTACATCAATAGTTAATCGTATTAGATTCATCCTAACTATCATGATCAAAACCTTACTCTCAAGGTTTATCTCTTAATTTCTTATTTATAGATAACTTTAAGGTTAGTTATAACCCTCATTACTAGATGATTCTTATCATAATTGACCGTAGGTTCAAACTCATAATTATTATCCAAAATCTATCATATTCAATTAGTCTAGTTCAATTCATAATCAAATTATCCTAACCTTGATGAATTTCAAGACAAAGCATTAATTAAAGAAGGCCACTCATGAACCTTCAATTTCAACTGTAATGACATCAACCCACAAAACATGCAATCAATAATAAAACTAGGGTTAACCATTGAAATCACATAATTTTATCTTAAAAACACCAAACAAAGCTAACTCAATCCTAAATTTGTGGTATCACTAGTTTTGAATCACACCCACTCACTACCCGCAATGCAAGCAAAACCCTAACTAGAATTTGGGTATTTGACATTCAATTGGGGACAACTATGGGGGATCCATGGGTGTATGAAGAAGATTCACATACCTTATATCCAAGCCTTAAGTAAAACTCTTAACAATGGAGGTTGTTCTTGACCAAACTTCAAGCCCTAGCTTCTTCTTTAAACCATAGAGAGAGAATGATTTGAGAGATAGGAATTTGGGGGGTTTTATTTCTATGTGACTTAAAGGGTGTTTAGTACTTTTAAAATACGTATACAGGTGTAGAAAATCCCTTAACAAAGACCCATACTTTAATTACACGTTTTGGAATTTACTAAAAGATCCCTGACTAGGCAGCATTGTACAAGGCACCACACCTCTCTTCACGACCCATCAAGGGCACCACAGCACGTGAAGGTGCCCCTGGTCCCTTGAACAGTGGTCCACCTTATCTCACCAAGCTTCCAATGCACTAAGGGAATACCATGGTACATCCCACGAGTCGTGATCTTGACCACAGTTCGTGATGCGGTCCGTGGCTCCTTGGGCAGTAGCGAACATTCTTGGACAAAACATATATGACCCTTAGGGAACTTTACGGACCCTTTCACGGTCCGTGGTCATCACCACTGGCCGTGAAAGTTGTGGTGGTTACTGCATAGTGTGCTACAAAGGTGGAGAAGCCTTGGCCCTTTGGCTTAGGCTTGCCCTTTTTCCTTTGCACATGTCCTTCCAAACCTTAATTAATTCACTAAAAGGTCTTCTAATCTACTAGGTCTAATACGTACCTGAACATTCAACTCTTAAACCTCAAATTCTAAACACAAAAGGTCTCATCTATGACTCAACTCTTCCACAACAAACTCTAGAACGATAATCCTTGGCTCTAGTTTAGTCTACTAATTTCCAGGGTATTACATATTATGACCTTTTTTAAGGACTTTTTCTTTTTAAAAATGTTGTGACCTTTCAGGTAAGGAATAATAGGAAACTTTTCATAATACTATTTGTTGTCATTAAATAGAGGGATTTCCTCTCATATTAAGAGAACCAATTTTTTGGACATATTCCACTACAAAATCTAATATTTTAAGTGTATTTATTTCTGTTGAGTGGTTCATTAACATCATGAGCATAGGTATAAATACAACGGTGAGTAAGATCATTCTTTCCTGGAGGATATATTCCATTAACCACATGTACGTGAGGGAGATAATGTTCCAACAAAGGCTCACTAGTAACTATACTTATAATCATTTGGATTTTAATTGCATTAGCTATTATATATCACCACAAAACACAACCACTTTCTTAAATGCATAATTGGAGGAAGAAATTTATATGGAACAACCTGAGAGTTTTGTGGTTCCTTATAAAGAAAAGGAAGTGTGCCATCTTATTAAGTCACTTTATGGACTAAAAGAAGCACCCCAATAATTACATGAGAAATTTAACCAAACCATGTTGGCAAATGGTTTACGGAATAATAGATGTGATAAATACATTTACTTTAACAACATTTTAAATCACAAGGTAATATTTGTTTGTATGTTGATGAGACGTTAATTATCACTAGAGACACTAATGACATAACTGCTACTAAACATATGCTTGAAAGCAACTTTGATAAAAAGATCTTGGAGTTGCTGATGTAATATTAGTTATGAGAATCCTTCGAACTCCATTATGATTATAGTTGTCACATTCTCATTACCTTGAAAAGGTACATGACTAGTTCAAATATACTTATTTTAATATTGTCAAAACTCCAATACATGTGAGCTTTTAACTATAAAAGAAAAAAGAAAAATAGACTAAAATTGTAGTGTTCTAGAATATTGGGATGTATGATGTATATCAGGAAGTTTATACAATCATTTATAGCATGTTTGCTAATAGTAAACTATGTCTGATCGCGAGTAATCCCAAACTCATTGGATGACAGTGAAAATAGTTTTAGGGTATTTAAAACATACTCAAAAATATGTCTTTTAATATAAGAAATATCTAGCCCTTTTGAAATAATAAAATGATGCAAATTAGATATCAATATCAAAAAAGTAAAATTCACAAGTGGATATGTATTTACTTTTGGTGGAGGAGTAGTATCTTGGAAATCATACAAAGAGACATGTATTCCAAACTCTATAATAAGCTCTACAATGATCTATGATCTTGTCTTTGTACATCATGCAGGTGAATAAGTTGAATACTGTGGAGTTTTTTGAAAGATACTCTTTTTTGGTTAAACATTTGACATTAGTATGCATACGCTTTGATAGTCAATATGCAGTAGGTAGGGCATGGAACATGATATATGACGGAAAGTCTCGCCATAAAATACGTAGATATAATACTATTAGTAAAATACTCTATGGTTGAATTATCACATCTCACTATATAAACTCAAAGGATAATCTGTCGGATCCACTTATGAAAATGCCTAACTAGAGAGAAAGTTAAGAGATTATCTAAGGAAATGAGCTTACGGCTTAGTACAAGTCATCATTGTGGTATGTCTATCTAGCACACTAGAGATCCAAAGAGCTAGGTTTAAGAAGAAAAAATAAAGTTGTGACTGACGGTTCAGCATTGTCAACCAACTCAACTATTCACATGATGAAGAAAATGCTCAGAATAAGGAAAAACACAATTTTAAATGATTTGCTAAGTTTGGCAAATTTCATGAAATAATCTATCTACATGATGTCACATGTTAGAAATCACATGTATGAGTGTGAAGTGGAAGAAAGAAAATCATTGTCAAAAATCTTATTCTCTATACACCCATGAAACTGAGAAGTGTTCATGGCTGAAACAGATACAACCATAAGAACCATAAATGGCAAAGGGTTGTTTGTTCGCCATATAATTATCTATGGAAATACTAAAGCTCGATGACCGAGGATATCATATCTATCTATTGACCGAGTATATCTGACACATCACTGCAAAAAGTTCAAAGGAAAACCTAATTATACATACGCAATTAATTTCTACTTGTAAAATATACACAATTTTCTATTTCTTTGTCTTTGATTTATTCCCCATTCATGCGGGTGATTGTTGGGTCTTAAAGGTGTTAATGGAAAATATGAGTTGTGTGTTATAAATATTTGTGACTTTAATGAAAATGTTATGACTTTTATGAGGAGTTGAAACTTTAATGAAAAGTTGTGACTTTTATGAAAGGTTGTAACTTTTCCATAGGATTAGGGACTTTTTTAAAACGTTGTGACCCTTCCGGTAAGGCATAATAAAAACCTTTTTCCACTAATCTTTCTTGTTTATAAATAGACAGATTCCTCTAGAAATTTTTTGGATTTCTTCCACTATTTAAATCAAGTATTCGAAGATTACTTTAATGTCATTGAGTGATTTGGTGACACCATGGGTACTGGTGTTGACGCACAAGTGAGCAAGATCACTCTATCCTAGGAGGATATGTTCCATTAACCTCTAGTACTTGAGGGGAATAACTTACTTGAGGGGACCCTCTCTATTCAGTAGGCTCGATTTTCTTCTTTGAGAAAATATTCATATATTGTTTAACATATTTCCAATTATATTTCTCTACTGGTTTTAATTCTCTATTTTCGATAATACTCTTTGAACATTGTTTTCTCTTACCAAGTTCTCCAAAGTTTTTTTTTCCAAGTATCATATTATCACATTGTCATTGTAGTCTCTCCTCCTGATCAACCAATTCATTTATTGAATATTTATCCATCTCAATCTAATTAGGGAGGTTCTCTTTCTAAAATTGTCTTAGGTAGAACATACAATTATTATTGGGGGGAGATACTATATAAGGGTGATGACTTACTCGCATATCAAATGATGTATCCGCATCTAATGTGAAAAATGAGAAAACAATAGAATATGAGTTATGCTATGTAACTATAAATAACAATTATGGGGATATTTTTATATTTATTAGATATAAATGAAAGAATGGGAATGTATAAGTGAGTGCGTACGTAAATCTTAAAAACAAAAATCTTGAGAAAATTTTCTTCATTAACATTAGTATTGTGTCATGTAGCTGCTACCTTGTTTTAAGTTTTCATTAACATTGTTATTACTAAAGGATAGATTCTTATCATTTCATGGATCATAAGGATAAGAATCTCATTAGTACTGGACAATGAAATCCTTAGAGAAGATTCTAACCCTTAAAAAACAGTCTCCATATATACATGAGCTGAAGAGTTAGTAACATTGATGATATTTTCTGTTGTTGTCAAGTAGAAATATCATTTATGTTCATTGGTAAAGAATATATTTCTCCTTTCATTAGAACTCCTAGACAATTGTGAAAAAGAATATATAAGAAGTTCTAACTAAAGGATCGAATATATGCTTCAACATAGAACACGAGAAAAGTTTTCTTACTTGACAACTTCAAAAAATACCATCAAAGTCTCTATTCTTCGCCTCGTGCTAGATAATGATGTTTTTTTGTGTAGGGAAGAATCCTCTATGTATTTTTACTTCCTTTACTCATGAAATTCTCACCTTCTTCTTTCTCAAGTGATAAGGATATATCCATTGAGTACTATACACCACTACATTATCGATAGCACTGTTTATACAAGGTGATATTCTACATGAAAAATGCAATATTTATAATATTTCTTAAGTGCGTGATTTGCATAAATTTTACTTCACACATACCTAAAATATATATATATATATATATATATATATATATATATATATATATATATAAATATATATATAAATATATGTATAAATATAAATATAAATATATATATATATATATATATATATATATATATATATATAATGCAAATGCATGACAATCAGTAGCTAACCGGGATTATAAACACCAACATGTGGCCATGTTGTCTCAAATGTATATATATGGGCAATAGGCCTTATAGCTCTCAGTTATAGCTCATGAGTAGAATCCATAGTATGTTATGTCATAGTACAACACCTATATGTTATTATTGTCATGTTGCCATAACATGTTATGTCATAGTACAACACCTATATGTTATCATTGTCATGTTGCCAATCATTTTCGTATAACATGTAACTATCTAATGGAACCTCATAAGTTTTTCCATATAAGCTTTAAAAGTTAACTCGGATTCATAAAGATAATCTAACCTTGCAGATATTGATAACAAGTTTATGGTGACTTTTTTAGTTCCTAAATAATTTATAAAGAAGTATTTAAAAATCCAAGTGTCCTAATAGTTTAAACATCTATGTTATATTTGAGTGTTTTGAAGATCATGAGTTACATTAAAGATCTTTCATAATAACTTTAGTGGGGGAAAGAGGGTTTTTTTACAAGTAATAAGGATCTCCCGTGATATTTTAAGTCACATTAACAAAAGAATAATAATAATTTGGTCTCACTAATGCCCCAGCGTCATTTATGGGTCTCATAAATAGGGTGTTTTGAAGTTACCTAGATTCATTTGACATTGTCTTCATTGATGACATCTTGGTATATTCGAAAAATGGGGGTGAACACATGGACCATTTGAGGGTGGTGTTACAAATGATTAAGGAGAACCAATTATATTCCGTGTATAGAAAATGTGAGTCTTGGTTGTGGTCGGTGGTGTTTTTTGGTCATATCATCTCTAGTGAGGGAGTGGAGGTTGATCCAAGGAAAACGGAGGCGGTGAAAAATTGGCCTAGACAATTGACTCCAACCGACATTAAGTGTTTCTTGGGTCTAGCAGGTTATTATCACAGGTTTGTGGATGGTTTTGCGTTTATTGCATCTCCCTTGACTACTTTGAACCAAAAGAGTGTGAAATTTGAGTGGTCGGAAGCGTGTGAGAGAAGCTTCCAAATCTTAAAAGATAGGCTTACTACCACTCTGGTGTAGACTTTACGGGAGGGTACCAAGATCTTCGTTGTGTATTGTGATGCATCCTGAGTGGGTTTAGGCTGTGTTCTTATGCAACATGGGAAAGTAATATCCTATGCCTCTAGACAACTTAAGGTGCATGAAAGGAACTATCCAACTCAAGATCTTGAGTTAGCATCCGTGGTATTTGCTTTGAAAATATGGAGGCGTTAATTGTATGGTGTTCATATGGATGTATACACCGACCACAATAGTCTAGAATATGTGTTTACTCAAACAGAGTTGAATCTCCGAAAAAGAAGGTGGTTGGAATTGTTGAAGGATTACGACATGATTGTTCTATGTCACCCTGGCAAGGACAATTCGTTTGAGGATGCTCTAATTCATATGATCATGGGTAGTGTGTCTCATGTAAAGGAAGCCAAGAAAGACCTAGTGAAAGATGTTCATAGGTCACTACACCATTTTAGGCATACGACCACACCACTAAAGTGTATACTAAACTAGAAAAAAGTGTGGCCTTTGATAAAAGGCTACACTTTTGGACTTTCAGCAACACTTTTTAGGTGGTGGCCTAAAAAGGTGTAGCGTTTGACATTAGGAAACACTTTTAAAATGTTGCCATCTTTGGCTATCCTTATAAAGCGTAGCCGAAGAGGTATAAGGGTAAACTTTGTTGTGATGCATTAGCAACACCTAGTTTTTATTATACTACACTTAAAAGTGTTGCCTTCGCAGTGTTATTGATCACACTTACAAAGTATTGCCTTTATAGGTCATCTAGAGCAACTCTTATAAAGTGTAACTTTAACATTACACTTTTGAATTCCATATATATATATATATATATATATATATATATATATATATATATATAAATTCGAGAAACATGTCTTGTATAACCAAAACTTAGAAAGTGATTGCTTAAAGATCTTTAATAACTCAATATATTCCCCAAAAAAAACAAATGCGTCATTCAAATTTATATGACAATAGTACAAAAACTCTTCATCATTCACTACAGTAGATCGAGTTTACTTTTGGCCAAAATTAAAATTCAAGTACCAGCATTTTCATGCACATTCAAAATAAATTATAAGTCACTCAATTGAACGATATATAGCTAGTCAATGGAACCACATAGCTAAACAAAAACTTTATTATCACAATGATGACTACTTCGTAGTTAGATTTAGCAGGAAAGAAGAAAGTGATGAAGTCTTATTGTCAGGGCCACATATCTTTGCAAGCAAGCCATTAGTTGTGCGTGCATGGGAACCCAACTTCAATTTTTGCAACGCGGTACTAAATGTTGTACCAATGTGGGCCAAGTTGACAAACCTTCCCCTCAACTGTTGGGGTATGGATTCACTTAGCAGAATAAGCAGTATCATAGCCATTCTGTTGTATGCAGGTGAATACACAAGAAAACAGGAGAGAATCTCATATGCCAAGGTTCTTATAGAGATGGATGTCACTGTCCCTCTTCCATAAATAGTCAAAGTTCAAGATCTCACTAGAAGAATTAATTACCAAGAGGTATGGTATTATTGGGTTCCAAACTACTTTTATACTTAAACATCCTATAAATCAAAGAAGAAAATTAAAGCATCTCGACCTGATAGTAACAACTCTAAGCTTGGAATAAGCCTTACCAGCTTCAGACCCCATAATGATACTACAAAGTAAATGTTTAGAAACATTAATGTTAAAAAATGATCCCAATATATATATCTTACTATCTGCCATTACTATCCTTGTCCTTGGCGCATTCTCTATAACAAATTCGTCTTTCCCTTTTCCCAAACAATCTGCCAATGGTCCTAGAATTGGAATAACTAAATATCAAATCCAAAGTACCAATAACCTATTTTGGAAAGCTAACAACACATCCTATCAAACAAGTGGTGGTTCTGAAAATAATAAACCTTGAACTGCTGGAAGAGCAGAGGAATTGACAGAGAGCAAGAGTGAGATCGGATCGCTTCAGATATATGAAACATTTTGACAAGATATTCCCAAAACAATCAAATTATCTGAATGTTATGATGCATAAAGGAGTTGGTGAAAAGGCAGTGAACTAATTTGAGAAAGCAATAAACTCCAAACTTGAAGCTACTGTAGCTAGACAAATCCAAGCACAATTCTAAACCACTAGCAAGTAAACTTTACAGGAAACACTTAAATATACTTTGGAACTCTCTGTGATCCCTGCCTTCGAGATGGAAATGTTTGACCAAGAAAATTCAATATTTCAGAAAGGCATTACTGACCACACAGTTGTTGCACAACAACAATTTGAGTCTGTGCATTCACCTTTGGAAAATGCTCTGAGATATGACATCAATTCAGCATCGGCAATGACATAGAGAGCATGTTGAATTATGGATCATTGCTACATGAAAATATTGCGACACCTCCAGATCCAACCAAAGATATATCTAGACAGTTAGGGGAGCACAAGTATGAGGAAGCATTCACCGCAACATTATAAATGAATGATGTGTCAATTGTGTCATGGATATGCTCTCAAGTTTATTTCGCTGGGATTTTATCCTTGAATCCCCTCTCTCTGAGCCAAAGAGTGGTCTTTTCACTTCATAAGAGCCAAATATCATGGTTACCAGCTTTCCTTGTCATTGGTGGGGGATATTTGATTTACTCCAGTAGTATAAACCAATTCTTTACTATCACATACTAAAGTGCTCTACAGCAGGGGAAGGTTGGGTAAAGTGTAATATGGATGGTGCTAGTAAAGACAACCCAGGAAATAGATCTTATGGATTTTTTATTCGAGGAAGCCAAGGATATCTAGTATATACAGAAGCACAAAGCATAGGCAACACGACAAACATGGAAGCTGAAATCACAGCGATTTGGAAAGCACTAAGTTACTACAAGAGGTATGGGATCAGAAAGGTAATTTTAGAGACCTACTCACTAAGTCTCAAGAACATTATTCAACGAGAGTGGAGGTTACCTTAGAGTTTAATTGAAAAGATAGAGGAGACGCATGTAATTATGGCTACAATTCAAATACAGATAGTGCATATGTTTAGAGAAGTTAATCAATTAGCTGATTGCATCACAAACATAGCTATTAACTAAGAAGAAAAGCAGCAATATCACAAACATCAACAGATCTACCTAGTATAGAAAGAAAGATCTTAAACATGGACAAGCAAAAAATACCAGCAATCAGAATAGGAATAAAGAAAATCTTAAGCATCTGCAAAAATTAACATGAAAAGTAAAGGAGGGACCGCAGAGTCACCTATTTACAGAATCAGTTGTGGCCAAGCAGAGGCAAAATATTTGTTTACAAACCAACAACCCTCACCGTAAGATAGACCAATATTTGATATCTGACCAAAAAAAGAGATCCTCTTCAATTAGAAGATTGTGATATATTACGCATGGCATAACACAACAAATCAAAACCCTGATGTTTCTCTTTAATATGTAGATTGTGATATTCAAATGGGTACACTACTATTATTACAACAATAATAACAAAAACTAGTTTAACCCCATGAGTGAGGTCTGGGGATCAACAACATACACAATGTAATCACACAAGTGGAGTAAGTAGAGAGTAGAGTTAATATGCACCGGAAACTATGAGGAAAACAACATTAAATTTCTTCAGGCAGTGAAATGGAATGAAACGAGCAGGGAACGATCTTCACCAAGAAAATTGAACACTAACGACAGATGAGAATTTTGGGCAGAATCTCGGACTCAAACAAAGCTTGGGAAAACTGATCTGTGATAAAAATTAGAAAATGTGATACTCTTATTGAAACTTGACTCTCCCTGCCCTGAATGTGTTTTTATATAGATACTTTAACTTTTATCTTCAGTTGGTCTAATTGTTTTTGCTTAAATAAGCCCAGAATTTTTTTCAACCCCTAATAGTGAAAAAAGAGGTTTATATAGGGAGGCCAAAATACAAGCTACACTTTTAAAAATTAACTAATGAAGTTAAAATACAAGTCACACTCCAAAAATCATATAAAAACACAAGAATATCAAAACCAAAAAGCTAAAATTTAGACTTTCATAATGGAATTTCTTACCTGATAAGACCTACTCCAACAAAATCTGATAGAAATTGTGTTCTTCGGTGAGAAACTTGAGAGAAAAGTGCGACAGAGAGACTAATTAGTTTTAATTCATCATCTTTCCGACAACCCAAAAGTATTCATTCCTTCTAAAAACAAAACAAAAAATCAAACACTTGAGCTAACAAGAAGACTACTTTAGAACTAACACTTGATAAAATAAGTATTGGAAAAGAGAATCTTACTTACTCTTTAAGAGATCGTTATTTGGAGAAGACAACTTGAGATATCACTTCGTTGATGACTGCAACTCTTCAGCTCAGTTCTTCAAAGACTTCAACTCCTCAATGTGTATCGAAAAAGAGAATTGGTTCTTCAGATATCTTCACCACTCTTCACCTACATTCATCAGCTCTTTGGTTGATCAAAAATATGGATGGAAACGTGAAAGAGGAAAGCTGAATGAGGAAAGTGAAGTGAAAGACGAAAGTGAAGTGAAAAATTTAATGTTTTAGGAGGAAATATAATATTTTAGTGAAAACTTTTAAGGCAACACTTATAAGGTGTTGTTTTTTAAATTATAAAAATAGGACACTTTAGAAGCGTGGTCATATATGCAAATAGGTGTTTCCAATTATATCATATTGTAACAACAATTATTAAGTGTATCTTATGCCATTAAAGAGTACACTTTTAAAGTGTTTCCAAAAGTCTCTTAGCTAAAAGTTAAAAATGTTAGCTATCCTTCAAAAGCGTTCCCAAAACTACTTTAGGGAACAATTTACAAGTGTAGTCCAGAATTAGTGTGGTCGTACGCCTAAAAAGGGGTAGTGGGTTGGCTAGATTGGGTTTTACATTGGAAGATGCTCCGATGGTGGTTTTATGATCCGTCATAACTCCGAGTCATCTTTGGTGATTGAGGTAAAGTCCAAATAATACCTTGATCAACTATTGATGGAGTTGAAGGAATTAGTTCTAGCTAAGCTTAATGAGTTATTCTCCTTAGGGGGATGGTGTCTTGAGGTATCAAGGAAGGTTGTGTATTCCTAATGTAATGGTTTGAGGAAGCGGATTCTTGAGGAAGCTCATAGGTCCCATTACTCCATTAGTCAAGGTTCTACAAAGATATACCATGACCTTAGGGATGTTTTTTGGTAGGAAGTCTTGAAGAAGGACATAGCGAAATTTGTTGCAAAGTATCCAAATTGCCAACAAGTGAAAGCCGAACACCAAAAGCCGGGTGGTTTACTTCAAGAAATCCAGGTTCCTACTTGGAAGTGGGAAGACATAAATGTGGATTGTGTGGTAGGTTTGCCTCGGACACAAAAGCATTATGATTCCATATGGGTGGTTGTGGATAGGTTGACAAAATCCTCTCATTTTATTCCCGTCAAGTCTACTCACTCGTGGAGGATTATGCAAGGAACTTCATAGATGAGATTGTGTTTCGCCATGGTATTTTGTTATCCATCATATTGGATAGGGGAGCACAATTAACATCTAGGTTTTAGAGGTCATTCCAAAAAGGGTTGGGTACAAGGTAAAGCTAAGCACCATTTTTAATCCTCAAATAGATGGTCAAGCGAAGCGTGCTATTCAAACCCTTGAAGATATGCTTAGAGATTGTATAATTGATTCCAAGGGAAATTGGGATAATCCCTTGCCTTTGGTGGAGTTTGCTTACAATAATAGCTACCGTTCATCTATATTTATGGCTCCTTATGAAGCCTTTTATTGTAGGAGATGTAGATCTCCAATTGGATGTTTTGAAGTGGGTGAGTCTTCAATTTTGGGTCCTGATTTGATTTATCAGACTTTGGAGAAGGTTCATATCATAAGGAATCGCTTGAAAACAACCTATAGCTAGAAAAAGTCTTATGCCGATCATAGGATAAGGGAATTACAGTTTGAAGAAGATGATAAAGTGTATCTAAAAATTTCGCCTATGAAAGGAGTGGTGAGATTTGGAAAGAAAGGGAATTTAAGTGCTCCTTATGTGGGTCCATATTAAATCTTGCAAAAGATTGTTAAGGTGTCATATAAGTTAAGGTTGCGTAGTGAATTAGCTTCGATTCATCCGGTGTTCCATGTTTCTATGCTTAAAAAGTGTATCGGTAATCCCGAGTCTATTCTTCCTATTTAGGGTCTTGGTATACAAGAGAACCTCTCTTATGAGGAGGTTTCGGTACAAATCCTTGATAGGCAAGTAAAGAAGTTAAGGAACAAAAAGGTGGCTTCCGTAAAGGTGTTATGGAAGAATCACCTAGTTAAGGGTGCAACATGGGAGGCCGAGGCAGACATGAACTCCCATTATCCTCATCTATTTTATAACTAAGGTTAGTTATTCTAACTAATAATAAAATAAAGACTAAACTTAAACTTGAGGTTGCTTTGATTTTTGGTGAAGTGTTGCAAAAATGATCGTGTTACAGTGATTTACAGTGAAGTTATGTCTATAGAATTAAAAATTTACAATGTTACTTGTTTGAGTTATGTTGTGCATTTTGATATCGTGAGTTCTAAGAAATCATGTTGGTAAGTTGTGTTTTGGTATAATTCTCTAATATATGATGTTTGAGCTCATGTTGTGAGAAGGAAATTCCTCATAATGTGATTTTGAGCCTTATGTGTGGTAATTGAAGTGTAGAATTGCTATGTGTAAAAATACCATGATTAATGTTGTAACTCTTGCTATCATGTATTGTTTTTGGTTGGGCTGCTAGTCTTGAGTATATTCCTTCCTTTTAAAAGAATTTTAGTCTAATTCGGAAATGAATGTTCCTAATATGGGTAATATAATACTCTGAAAGTCTAAGACATGTTCTAGAACCTAACATAGGTGTCAAAAGGTTTAGGAACTGTTTTAAGGTCATAAATAGTGTATATAAGTCATTTATGAAGTTAAGAAATCAAAACATCAAAGAACGTCCATGACGTCCGAAACCAGTTCAATGAGGTGCTAGTGTGCCTTAGCCTATTTGACTAAGTTTTAACAGTTGGAAGTTGATGAATTTTAGTAGAAGGGTGTCTAACATGTATAAGATTTAATTCATATCCAAAAATTTTGGCTACGACTCCCCAAGGACCAACGAAGGTCCCTTGTAAAGAACCCTCGCATTTGGAGTCGAGTGTCCACAGACGATTTCTATCAACGGTTCATGGTCCAATCGACAGGGTATCAATTGCATCCATTGATGGAAACTTTTAATTTTCGGTGAGTGAACTATTTTTCTCTCATATTAAGTTAGGTTGAATTAATTAAATAGGTGGTTAGTTAATTATTTAGGGTTGTATGGAAGCCCAAATAAGTGGGTTAATGAACTATATAAAGACCCTAAGCTAAGTAAACTAACCTAAGCCATTATAATTCCCAAACCCAAATTCTCCTCCTTCTCTCTTCTTTCTCTCTCCCAAGTTGAAGAACACCATAGAAGACAAGGTCAAGGTGGGTTCTAGGGATTCAATCAACAAATTTTCTCATAAATATTCATCAAATATTAAGGTATGGTATTCCTTTCACCTTTGCGACTTCTTTTCCCAAAGGGTTCCTTCAAATTGATTTTAAAAGATGAGTTTCTATGTGGGTTTTCTCCAATCTCGAAATTGATATTTCAATTAGATTTATTTATGTTTTCTTTGGATTGTAGTGATTAAACTATGATGAATTATGACTATATTACACCACTTATAGATAGATTGGTCGAGTTTGTAAAAGATGACTTATTCCCCTTAACCCTAGGTTGTGATCTTGAATTGAACTATGTAATATTGATGTTAATGTGTGAATTACTATCCTATGATATTATTGTGCCAAATTATGAATATATTAAGATGAATTATGGTCCTATCATGCTAGTTATTGAGTAATTGACTTAGATTGTGAAGTAAACTATGAACTTGATGTAAGTCTCTGATTCTAGGCTATGAACTAGTGAGGAATTGTTGTATAATGTTCAATTGGTCTTGTTATTATGTTGTTTAATATTATATTATGATATTATACCATTGTTGGGTTAAGTTGGAGGTTAATGGTAAGATCTTTATGAAGGCATTGTGAAGAGGATTGAGTAAGTCTTGTGATCCCTACTCTTTACTTCGATTGTGGTTACTTGTGCTTAAGTCATGATGTTGTATTTAAGTAGACCTTGTATTAAGATTGATAGGGTTAGTATGATGTTACATTTAAATATATTGAATTATGGAGTGAGAGTTGTTGTCTAAGATGTAAATGTTATAAGGATGGTGATAATTTACCAATGTGCCTTGTTATGATGTGGCTCTATAAATATGTTAATCTTGCTTATAAGAATTGTAATGAAAGGACATGAAATTCTTCTTCAGCTATGATGATTATGATTATAGAAGGGATATATCCTATGACCTAATCTAAGTTTTGATAATAATTGACAACTTAAAGAAATTTCAAAAGGGACGTTATCTTAGCACCGAGAGAACTTGATAATGGGAGGTGTTGACTTTCCGTAGAGGAAAATTCACCCTATAGTGCCACATGAGGTGTTGATTCCCCTATGATGGATATTCACCCTATGGATTCTCATCAGATGAGACTCCAATTACCAAATGGCATGTAGAGATTCATACCTATCTCCAAGTTACTTAACTATGTTGCCCCTATAGGAAGACTAGCTAGTGGATCCACCTAGAAACCAACATTTATGTTTGGATTTACTTGGCCGGTAGATCACCTTCCATCGTTGTAAGGTTTTACAACACCGGATTCCACATTTAGTTCTTGTGGTCTATGTCGGTTAGGGCAAGTGTTCCCTACACTAAAATGAAGTAATGAAGTACAAACAAACTGGGGTGACTTAAGAGGTTTGACTTAGCTTATGTAGGGGTATGAGACTCTACCTATTCCTTGAACTAGTTTATATTGAAGGGAGATTTAGAATGTTATTCCTATATATGTATATGTTTATAATGGTACATGATATGCATATGATGACCTTGCACATTAATGTTACTTTATGATGATTGGTTTCACTTATGAATATGTGTTTGGTCTCAGTCGTCAAAGTGTGATGATATTTACTCTTAAATTATATGCTATATGAAGTTGGATATTGGTCATGGTTCTTGTTGAGTTTACTCGATTGAGTAAGGTTATGGGGCTTTGCTTGGTCATTGCACTAGTTGACTTCATGAGGGTGTTACACTTCGAAAGTCTAAGACGTGTTCTAGAGCTTAACATGAGTGTCAAAAGGTTTTGACAATGTTTTAAGTTCAATTTTAATGAATGTACTTCAATTAGGAAGTTTAGGAATCAAAACATCAAGGAACGTTCATGACGTTCGGAAACTAGTTCAATGAGGTACTAGCATGCCTTAGCCTATTTAACTAGCTTTTCGAAGTCTTAAATTGATTAATTTTCATGGAAGGGTGTCTAACATATATTAGGGTTGATTCCTAGACGAAACTTTTGAGTAAAATCAACAAGGACCAACCAAGGACCCTTGAAGAGGACCCTTGCGACTTGGCAAGAACTTGCCTAAGACAGTGTACACAGACAGTTGCCACAGTCGGTTCATGGTCCGATCAACGGGGATTCAATTGCCTCCATCGATGAAGACTTGAATATTTGATCAAGGGACTATTTTTACATGTCTATAAAGTCAGTGATGGACCAATGGGACGGTTTGTCCCATGGTACATCGATTGACACACGAGCTGTCGACGCGGTCTCATGGGTGAGTGACAAGTTTTGCTACTAATTTTTAGTTGGGTTTTTTTAATTAAATAGGTGGTTAATTTATTATTAAGGGTTTTATATAAGACTAATTAAGTTAATTAAAAACCTATATAAAGACCCTCACTAATTAAACTAAACCTAAGCTCTCATAATTCCCAAAATCTAAAGTTTCTTCCTTCTCTCTTCTTTCTCTCTCCCAAGTTGAAGAACACCATAGAAGGTTATGTTCTAAGGGTTTCTAGGAATGAAATCACCAAGTGTTATCCATCAATATTCATCAAACATTAATTTATGGGATTCCTTTCACCTTTAGGACTTTTTTCCCCAAAAGGTTCCATAAAATTGATTTCTAAAGGATGAAATTCAAGTATGTCTTTTCCAATCTTGTAATTGATCATGTGCATTGCTTTGTTTATTTTTTATTATGGATATTATGAATATATTAATATGTATTATAACACTATGTTATCTCTTGATGGATTGGTCTATTTTGTAGAAGAAGACCTTTTCCCCTTAACCTTTGTGATCTTGATATAAATTGTCTAGTGTTGGTTCAATTTACTTGGTTATTGGTTGAATTACTATAGTATTATGTTATTGTATCAATTATGAATATATTAAGATGAAGTTTAGTCCTGTCATGCTAGTTCTTTAGTAATTGATACAGATTATGATTTTGACCTAAGTCTCTTATCTTAAGCTATAAACTAGTGATGGAATTTGATGTAGTGATTCAATTGCCTTTGTTGTCATGTTGGTTATTGATGTGCTATTATATTAAACCCTTTTTTGTTTGAGTTAAGGGTTACTGGTAAGACCTTGATGATGGATTATGAAGGAGACTTCGTAAGTCCTGTGATCCCAATTCTTTACTTCAATTGTGGTTACTTGAGATTAAGTGATGATGTTACATTGAAGTATATCTTGTATTAGGATTGATGGGGTTGGTATGATGTTTAATTTAAATGTCTTGACTATGGTTTGTGAGTTTATGGCTAAGATGTACATAATATAAGGATGTTGATAACTTACCGATGTGTCTTATCATGATGTGATTATGTAAATGTGCTAACATCACTTATATGAATTGTAATGAAAGGACTATACTCATGCAATTCTTACTGAGCTATGATGATAATGATTATACAAGGGATATATCCTATGACATACATTAAGCATTGATGATTAATAAATACATTAAAGATATTTCAAAAAGGGACTTAGTTCTGTTCCTTTAGATTTTTTACTCTACGTGCCTGTAGCGTCTAATAGTTTTATTGTTATTATATAATAAGAATACTCGAAGGAACGTGGCATAAAGACATGATGAAGAGATTGCCAATGCGGGAGTTCCTCCTCTTGAAGAAGATGTTATTGATGACCATGCTCTGATCAATCCTCCTCCTTTTGATGGATGGTGACATAACGGCTTCTCTTCTACGCATGGCCCAAGCTATTACTACTCAAGTACAAATCGTCACTACTTAAGCTCAAAACATGACGACCTAATGGAGGGACAATAGGCCTTTGAGAGGTGGACCCTGACTTAGGAGGTGTTCAAAAAGGCTTTTCTTGATAGATTCTTTCCTAGGGAGAAGCGGGAAGCTAAAGTAGTGGAGTTCATCAACCTTTGTCAAAGAGGTATGAGTGTTCTTGAATACTCATTGAAATTCACTAAATTTTCAAAATATGCTACTTCTTTGGTTTCCGATCGTAGAGATGAAATAAACCGCTTTGTGAAGGGAGTGTCGGATAACTTACAAGAAGAATATCATTCGGCTATGCTACATGAAAATATGAACATTTCTCGTCTAATGGTTCATGCTCAACAAGTGGAAAAGGTAAGGTCTAAGATAAAAAGTAGAGATGCCAAGAGGGCAATATCTTTTGATAGTGGTTCTTCAAAGGGTTGGCTTATTATCCAAGACAAGCCTAGGTTCAAAAAGAGGTTTTATAATCAAGTTCCTTTTAATTTCCCTATGGCTCCTGATGATAGGGTATCTAAACCTAAGTCTGAGAAGGGAAGGGAAACTAGTTCACGAAACAAGAAGCGTGCTTGTGCCAAGTGTGGAAAAGGTCATTTAGGTGAATGCTTACTTGGAACGGGCAATTGTTTTGGTTGTGACAAGAGTGGCCAAAAGGTTAGGGATTTCCCTAATATAAAGGTTCAATACAAGGGTAGTGGTCAAGCTCAAGCAAGTGGATCTAATGATGCTCCGAAGAAGAATTGATTTTATACTCTTTGCTCTAGGAGTGAGCAAGAGATTTCCCCCAATATAGTGACCGATATGTTGAAATTCTTCTCTTTTGATGTACATACTTTACCTTCTCCTGGTTCTACCTTATCATTTGTTACCCTTCAAGTAACAATAAAAATTTGACATTTTTCCTGATATCTTGAATGAACCTTTATGGTGTCTACCCCTGTGGTGAGTCGGTAGTAGCAAATTAGGTGTATAGAAGTTATCCTATAATGTTTCCCAATAGAGTTACTTATGTTGAACTAGTAGAACTTGATATGTTTGAATTTGATGTCACTTTGGGTATGGATTGGTTGCATGCTTGTTTTGCCTCTATAGATTGTAGAACGAGGGTGGTAAAGTTCAACTTTCCAAATGAGCCCGTTTTAGAGTGAAAGGGGGGAAATTCTATTCCTAAAGGTCGGATTAAATCTTGTTTAAAATAATGAAAAATGATATCTAAAGAGTGTTTATACCATATAGTAAGAGTCCAAGATTTAGACTCCCAAATTCCTTCTAATAAGTCGGTCCCTATAGTGAGAGAATTTCCGGAGGCCTTTCATAATCATCTTCCCGGTATTCCTCCCGAATGGGAAATTGATTTTAGTATCGACTTGCTACCGGATACAAATCCCATTTCAATTCCTCCTTATCGGGTGGCTCCGACCGAATTGAAAGAGTTCAAGTCTCAACTCAAAGATCTACTGGAGAAAGGCTTCATTAGACCAAGTATTTCTCCATGGGGTGATCTAATTTTATTTGTGTAAAAGTAGGATGGGTCCCTTAGAATGTTCATTGATTATCGCCAACTCAATAAATTCACTATTAAGAAGAAGTATCCACTCCCTTGGATTGATGACTTGATTGATCTACTCCAAGAGGCAAGCTACTTTTCTAACATTGACGTGAGATCGGGGTATCACCAACTTAGGGTGAGAGGTGAGAATATACCAAAAAAGGCATTTCGGACTAGATATGGTCACTATGAGTTCTTAGTAATGTCCTTTGGTCTCACTAATTCCCAGGCGGCATTTATGGATCTCATGAATAGGGTGTTTCAATGTTACCTAGATTCATTTGTCATTATGTTCATTGACGACATCTTGGTATATTCAAAAAATGAGGGTGAACACATGGACCATTTGAATATGGTGTTACAAGTGCTTAAGGAGAACCAATTATTTGCCAAGTATAGCAAATGTGAGTTTTGTTTGAGGTCAAGGGAGTTTCTAGGTTATATCATCTCTAGTGAGGGAGTTGAGGTTGATATAAGGAAAATCGAAGCGGTGAAAAATTGACCTTGGCCATTGACTCCAACCTACATTACAAATTTATTTTGTCTAGCGGGTTATTATCTGAAGTTTGTGGATGGTTTTGCGTTCATTGCATCTCCCTTGGATAATTTGACCCAAAAGAGTGTGAAATTTGAGTGGTCGGAGGCATGTGACAGAAATTTCAAAATTATGAAAGATAAGCTTACGTCCACTCTAGTATTGACTTTACCAGAGGGTAAAAAGGGTTTCTTTGTGTTTTGTGATGCATCCCGAGTGGGTTTAGGGTGTGTGCTTATGCAAAATGGGAAAGTAATAGCTTATGCCTCTAGTAAACATAAGGTGCATGAGAGGAACTATCCAACTCATGATCTTGAGTTAGCGGTCGTGGTATTTGCCTTGAAAAAATGGAGGCATTACTTGAATGGTGTTCATGTTGATGTGTATGCCGACCACAAGATTCTTCAATATATGTTCACTCAAAAGAAGTTGAATCTCCGTCAATGAAGGTGGTTGGAATTGTTGAAAGATTACTATATGAGTGTTCTCTATCACCCCGGCAAGGGCAGTGTGGTTGTGGTTACTCTAAGTCGTATGACCATGGTTGGTGTGTCTCATGTAGAGGAATCCAATAAATACCTAATAAAAGATGTTCATAGGTTGGCTAGATTGGATGTTAGATTAGAAGATTCTCCAACAGGTGGTTTTATGGTCCATCATAACTCCAAGTCATCTTTAATGATTGAGGTGAAGTACAAACAACACCTTGATCGACCATTGATGAGTTGAAGGAATCGGTTCTTGGTAAGATTAATGATTTATTCTCCAGAGGGGGGATGAGGTCTTGAAGTATCAAGAAAGGTAGTGCATTCCCAATGTGGATAGTTTGAGGAACCGGATTCTGAGGAAGCTCATGGGTCTCGTTAATCCATGCATCCGGGTTCGACAAAAATGTACCATGACTTTAGGGAAGTGTTTTGGTGGGAAGGTTTGAAAAAGGACATAGCGAAATTTGTCACAAAGTGTCCAAAGTGTCAACAAGTGAAAGCCGAACACCAAAAGTCGGGTGGTTTACTTCAAGAAATCCAAATTCCTACTTGGAAGTGGGAAGATATCAATATGGATTCTGTGGTAGGATTGCCTCAGTCACAAAAGCAATATAACTCTGTATGGGTGGTGGTTTATAGTTGACCAAACCTGCTTGTTTTATCCCCATCAAGTCTACCTATTTGGCCGAGGATTATGCAAGGATCTTCATAGATGAGATTGTATATCACCATGGTATTCCGTTATCTATCATAACGGATAGGGGTGCACAACTCATATCTAGGTTTTGGAGGTCATTCCAAGAAGGGTTGGGTACCAAGGTGAAGTTAAACACCACTTTTCATCCTCAAACGGATGGTCAAGCGGAGGGTACTATTCAAATCCTTGAGGATATTCTTAGAGCTTGTATCATTGATTTCAAGGGAAATTGGGATAAGCATTTGCCTTTGCTGGAGTTTTCTTACAACAATAGCTACCATTTATCTATATCTATGGCTCCTTGTGAAGCCTTGTATGGTATGAGATGTAGATCTCCAATTGGATGGTTTGAAGTGGGTGAGTCCTCACTTTTGGGTCCCGATTTGATATATAAGACTTTGGAGAAGGTTCATATCATAAGGAATAGCTTGAAAATAGCTTTAGCCGGCAAAAGTCTTATGTCGATCATAGGATAAGGAATTTATCGTTTGAAGAAGGTGATAAAGTGTACTTGAAAATTTCTCCTATGAAAGAGGTGTTTAGATTTGTAAAGGAATGGAAGTCGATTCCTTGTTATGTGGGTGCCTATGAAATCGTGCAAAAGGTTGGTAAGGTTGTTTATGCGTTAAAACTCCCTAGTGAATTGGTTTCGGTTCATCCGATTTTCCATGTTTCTATGCTTAAGAAGTGAACCGGTGATCCCGAGTTCATTTTCCTATTTAGGGTCTTGGTTTGAAGGATAACCTCTCCTATGAGGAGGTTCCGATTAAAATTCTTGATAGACAAGTAAAGAAATTAAGGAACAAAGAGGTGTATTCCGTAGAGGTATTATAGAAGAACCACCTAGTTGAGGGTGCAACATGGGAGGCCGAGGAAGACATGAATTACTGTTACCCTCATCTATTTGATAACTAAGGTTAGTCATTCCTATTAATAATGAAAATAATGACAAAAAGTTTTTTTGATTTTTTTTGAAGTTTTTGCAAAATGTGTATTTTTTATGTCATTACGGTGAAGTTATAGTGAATTTTTCATATTGACGTGAAAATTTGCAATTCTTCTTTTTTTGAGTTATGTTGTGCATTTTGATATGGTTAGTCTTTATGAAATTATATTGAGCATGTGGTAAGTTTAGTTCAGGCATAATTGACTCATATATGGTATGCTGAGCTCATTTGGTTGTGAGAAGGAAATTCCTCATAATGTGATTTTGAGCCTTATTGTATGGTAATTGAAGTTCTGAATTGCCTTGTGTAATGTTATAATTGATGTTGTAACTCATGTTTTCATGTATTGTTGTTGGTTGGGCTGCTAGTCTTGCGTCTATTTCCTTCCTTTCAAATGATTTTAGCGTCATTCGGGGACGAATGTTCCTAAGGGGGGATAATGTAACACTTTGAAAGTCTAAGACATGTTATAGAGACTAACATGAGTGTCAAAAGTTTTAGACACTGTTTTAAGGTCAATTTTAATTAATTTAATTCAATTAGGTAGTCTAGGAATCAAAATATCAAGGAACGTCCATGACATCCAAAAACTAGTTCAATGAGGTACTAGCATGCTTTTGCCTATTTGACTAGATTTTCAGAGTCAAGAATTGATGAATTTTGGTGGAAGGGAGTCTAACATGTATTAGGGTTGATTCATAGCGAAACGTTTGGGTACGACTCCCCAAGGACCAACCAAGGGACCTTGAAAAGGACCCTTGCGACTTGGCAAGAAGCTGCCTAAGGCAGTGTTCACAGATTGTTGCCATAATCGGTTTGTGGCCCAATCAACGAGGTGTCGATTGGCTCCATTGATTTAGACTTAGAATATTTTATCAAGGGCCTGTTTTTACAAGTCTCTGATCTCAACGACGGACAAACGGGGCGGTTGGTTCCATGGTCCGTCGATTGACACAAGAGGTGTCGACAGGGTCTCGTGGGTGAATGACCTGTTTTACTGCTCGTTTTTAGTTGGGTTAGTTTAATTAAATAGGTGGTTAATTAATTATTTAGGGTTTTAGGTAATACTAATTAAGTTAATTACCAACCATATAAAGACCCTAACCTAATTAGACTAACCTAAGCTCTCATAATTCCCAAAACCCAAAGTTTCTTCCTTCTCTCTTCTTTCTCTCTCCCAAGTTGAAGAACACAATAGAAGGTCAAGTTCAAAGGGGTTCTAGGGATTGAATCACCAATGTTTCTCCATCAATCTTCATTTCACCTTTGGGGCTTCTTTCCCCAAAGGGTTCCATCAAATTGATCTCAAAGTATGAAAATCAAGTGGATCTTTTCCAATCTACAAAATTATCTTGTGAATTGCTTTGTTTATGATTTATTTTGAATATTGTGAATATATTAACATGTATTGTAACTCAATTAAGTTATATCTTGATGGATTTGTTTAGTTTGTAGAAGATGACCTTTTCCCCTTAACCCTATGTTGTGATCTTTATATGAATTGTCTAGTGTTGGTTCAATTGACTTTTTTATTGGTTGAATTACTATCCTATGATGTTATTGTATCAATTATGAATATATTAAGATGAAATTTAGTCCTATAATTCAAGTTCTTGAGTAATTGATATAGATTATGACTTTGTCCTAAGTCTTTTATCTTAAGTATGAACTAGAGATGGATTATGATGTAGTTATTCAATTGCCTTTGTTGTCATGTTGGTTATTGATGTATTATGATATTACAACATTTTTGGGTTGAGTTAAGTTTTGATGGTAAGACCTTGATGATGTATTATGAAGTAGACTTGGTAAGTCTTGTGATCCCAACTCTTTACTTCAATTATGGTTACTTGAGATTAAGTGATGATGTTGAATCAAAGTATACCTTGTGTTAGGATTGATAGGGTTGGTATGATGTTGAATTGAAATGTCTTGACTATGATTTGTGAGGTGATGGCTAAGATGTAAATGATATAAGGATGATGATAACTTACCAATGTGCCTTAGCATTATTTCATTATGTAAATGTGCTAACCTCACTTATATGAATTGTAATGAAAGGACTATACTCATGCAATTCTTATTGAGCTATGATGATGATGATTATACAAGGGATAGACCATATGACATACATTAATCAATGACGGCTAATAAATACTTCAAAGACATTTAAAAAAGGTACTTAGCTTATGGCCGAGTTAACTTGACAATGGGAGGTGTTGACTATCCATAAATCCCTATAGTTCCACATGAGGTGTCGAATCCCCTATGATGGATACTCATCCTATGGATTCCCATGAGATTAGGCTCCAATTTCCATGTGGGATGTAGAGAGTTAATACCTATCTCCTAGTTCCTTAACTATGTTGCCTCCATAGGATAAGTAGCTAGTGGATCCACCTAGAAAGCTACGTTTATGTTTGGTTTTACTTTGGCCGGTAAACCACCTTCCATCAGTGTAAGGTTTTACAACACCAGATTCCACACTTAGCTCTTGTAGTCTATGTCGGTTAAGTCAAGTTTTTCCGTAACTTAAATGAAGTAATGAAGTACAAACCCACTAAGGTGACTTAAGAGGTTTGACTTAGACTAGGTAGGGGTATGGGATTCTACCTATGCCTTGCACTAGTTTTCCTTGAAGGAAGCTTTAGAAGGTTGTTCTTACATATGAATATGCTTATAATTGTACATGTTATGTATATGATTATCTTTCACATTGATGATACTATATGATGATTGGTTTCACTTATGAGTATGTGTTGGTCTCTATTTCTAAAGTATGATAATATGTACTCCTAAATGATATTTTATGAGAAGTTGGATATTAGTCATGGTTCTTATTGGGTTTACTTGATTGAATAAGGTTATGGGGGCTTTCTTGGTCATTGCACTTGTTGACTTAATGACGGTTGGGTAATTGTCTTGCTTTGGTTATTTTGTAATGAACTCTTATTCATGCTTGTGGCTATTATAACTCCATAATAGAGTTGCTTTGACTATGTGTTCAATTATATGCTATGCATGTTGACTTGACTAGACTTAGCATTGTTGGTGTTATGATGTACATGCTTTTGACTTAATGAATATGTCTTAATGATTGGTATGGCCTTCTTGATTGTGTATAAGGATTTTCAAAGTAAATTACATACTTTAATGAATTGTCTCTTTTTAGCATGATTTCATAATATGTGTACATATGGTCTCATACTTAGTACAAGTGGTGTACTAACCCCATTTTCTCCCTTTTCCTGAACATTTTTTGTTCCGGTCGTTGAAGGACTTTGAGACGGCTTTAAAGAAGACTTCGAATTCTCAGTCATCAAAGTTGGATAGGTCCTCACTTTCATTGTCAATATCAAGATTATGAATTTTTTCTAGTTTAAAGACTCTTATGTTCTTTCTTTTTTACTTGATTACTAAACATTGTAAAGCCTATATGTGGCTTTATTACATTGATGTATGGGCTAGGCCTAAATTGTTATACTCTTGTTTGATGGTTATGAGATGAGACATCTATTTGAGACTATATTATATCTTATATATCTATGTGCAATAAAAGTAAAAGACTATGTAAGATTCTTATACTAAGGGTCTATGTATACTCGATATAAATATTATGTGTATGTAGAGGTCTATGAAAACCTCAATGTAGAAGTAATGAAAAGTTTTTAAATTTTCCATATTTTTGGCCGATGAATGTAATGATAGAAGATAAGAGGCTAGTCTTAGTCCTCAAAGAGGACAACAACGCTGGTTAAATCTAGGAGGTGATCCCCGGATTTGAAAGAGGGTTCATGGGTAATTATCTTGCTTTGGTTATGTTGTAATGAACTCTTATACATGCTTGTTTCTATTACAACTTGATGATAGACTTATCTTGACCAAGTGTTTAATTATGTGATGTGCATGTTAGCTTGACTAGATTTGGTATTGTTTGTCTTTTGACGTACATGCTTTTGACTAATGAATATAATATTATTGATTGGTATGGTATTCTTGAATGTGCATAAGGATTTTCAAAGTAAATTGCATATTTTAATGAAATGTTTCCTTTTTGCATGAGTTCATGATATGTGTGCATATGATCTCATACTTAGTACAAGTGGTGTACTAACCCCATTTTCTCCTTTTTTCCCCAACATTTGAGGTTCCGGTCGTTGAAGGGATCTTGAGATGACTTTGAAGGAAGACATAGAATTTTCACTCATCCAAGTTGGGTAGGTCCTCACTTTCCGAGGGCACTGCCACTATTAAGCTTATGATGTTGTTTTTGTATAAGACTTTTAGTTTTTTATTTTTCATTTGAGTAATAAACATTCTATATGTGGTTTCGTTACATTGATGTATGGGATATGCCTAATTGATAAACTCTTATTTTAGATGGTTATGAGATGAGACATCTGGTTTTAAGACTATGTTATACCTATATATATCGATGTGAAATAAAAGTAGAAGATTATGTAATCTTCTTATATGAAGAGTCTATGTATACTCGATATGACTATATTATGTGTATGCAAGACGTCTATGTAAACCTCAAGATAGATATAGAAAAGTTTTTAAAATTTCTTCATGTTTGACCTATGAATGTAATAATGTAAGCTAAGAGGCTGGTTTTAATTCTCAAAGAGGACAACGATGTCGGTTACGTCTAGGGGGTGCTCTCAGGATGTGACACTAGTATTTAACCACGGGGAGCTCCGGTGTTGTTTGTTAAAAAGAAAGATGGGTCCCTTATGATGTGCATTGACTATCTTCAACTCAATAAAGTCACTATTAAGAACAAGTATCGTCTCCCTCTAATTGACGACTTGTTTGATTAACTCCAATGGGCAAGCTACTTTTCAAAAATTGACTTGAGGTCGCGATATCATAAACATAGGGTGAGAGGTAACGATCTACCTAAAATGTCATTTCTAACTAGGTATGGTCATTATGAGTTCCTATTAATTTCCTTTGGTCTCACGAATGCCTTGTGGCTTTTATGGACCTTATGAATAGGGTGTTCCAAAATTACCTATATTCTTTTGTGATTGTCTTCATTGATGAATTCTTGGTATATTCGAAGCATGAGGGTGAACACATAGACCATTTAAGAGTGGTATTTTATGTCCTTAGGAAACACCAACTATTTTCCAAGTATAGAATGTGTGACTTTTGGGTGAGATCGGTGGCATTTATTTGTCATATTATCTCAAGTGAGGGTATAGAGGCTGATCCAAAAAAATTGAGGCGGTTAAGAATGGGCCTATATCATTGTCTCCAACTAACATTAGAAGTTTCTTGGGTTTAACCGGATATTATAGAGGTTTGTGGATAGTTTGCATCCATTGCTTCTTCTTTTGACTACCTTAACCCAAAAAAGTGCTAACTTTTAGTGGTCGAAAGCATGTGAAAGAAGCTTCCAAATTTTAAAAGATGGGCTTACCTCTGCTCCGATATTGACTTTACCAGAGGGTACTAAGGGCATTGTCGTATATTGTGATGCATCTCGAGTGGGTTTGGATTGTGTCCTTATGCAACATGTGAAAGTAGTAGACTACGCCTCTAGACAACTCAAGGTGCATGAGAAGAATTATCCGACTCATGATCTTGAATTAGTGGTCATAGAGTTTGCTTTGAAAATATGGAGGCATTACTTGTATGGTGTTCATGTGAATGTGTATACCGACCATAAGAGTCTTTAATACGTGTTTACTCAAAAGGAGTTAAATCTCCGACAAATAAGATGGTTGGAATTATTAAAAGATTACGACATGAGTGTTCTCTACAACCCCGGCAAGGCTAGTGTGGTTGTGGATGGTCTAAGTCGTATGACCATGGGTAGTGTGTCTATATAGAAGAGGGGAAGAAAGACCTAGTAAAATATTTTCATAGGTTGGCTCCATTGGGTTTTCAGTTAGAAGATTCCCCAAATGGTGCTTTTATTGTTTATAATAACTCCAATTCATCTTTGATGGTTGAGGTGAAGTCTAAGCAACATCTTGATCCACTATTGGTGGAGTTGAAGAAATCGGTACTTAGAAAGTTCAATGAGTCATACTCCCAAGGGGGATGGTGTCCTTAGGTACTAATGTAGATTTTGGGTACCGGATGTTGATGATTTGAGGGGAAAGATTTTGGAAGAATCTCATGGTTCCCGATATTCTATTCATTTGGGTGCCACCAAAATATATCGTGACCTTAGAGAGGTTTATTGATGGGATGGTTTGAAAAGAGACATAGAGGAGTTTGTATCCAAGTGTCTAAATTGCCAACAAGTAAAATCCGAGAATCTAAAGCATATTAGTCTAATCCAAGAAATGGTTGTTCTTACTTGGAATTGGAAAGAGATTAATATGGCCTTTGTTGTTGGGTTTCCTCAAACCCAGAGGCAAAATGATTCAATTTGGGTTATCGTGGATAGATTGACAAAATCCACTCACTTTATTCCCATTAAATCTATTTATACGGCGGACGATTATGCAAGGGTCTACATTGATGAGATTGTTAGTCTACATGGTTCCCTTTGTCCATCATATAGGATAGAGGTGCTCAATTCACTTCTCGTTTTAGGAGGTATTTTCAAAAAGGATTGGGTACTCAAGTGAATCTTAGCACCGCTTTTCATCGCCAAACGGATGGTAAGAGGAACGTACTATTCAAACACTAGAAGATATGTTAATAACTTGTGCGATAGATTTCAAAAGGAATTGGGACAATCATCTAGTTTTGATTGAGTTCTTCATAATAATAGCTACCATTCGAGTATTTCTATGTCACCTTTTGAAGAACTCTATGGTAGGCGATGTAGGTCGTTGTTTGTGTGGTTTGAGTTGTTGATTCTTCACTCCTTGGTCCCAAAATAATCTATGACGCTTTGGAGAAGGTTCGGGTGATAAGGAATAGGTTAAAAGCAGCCTATAGTCGGCAAACATCCTATGCGGACAATAGAAAAAAAGATCTTGAATTTGAAGTAGGTGATATGTTGTATTTGAAGATTTTGCCTATGAAAGGGGTGATGAGATTCGGCAAAAAAGGGAAGTTAAGTCCTCGGTATGTGGTTCCTATGAGGTTTTTCAATGATTCGGAAAAGTTGCATATGAGTTAAGACTACCTAGTGAACTAGCTTCGATTCATCAGGTATTTCATGTTTCCATGCTAAAGAATTGTATTGGTGGTACCATATCCAATATTCTTATTGAAGAGTAAGGTGTGGATGAGAGCCTTTCCTATGAATAGGTTCCGGTGGATATTTTAGACTGCCAAGTCAAGAAGTTGACAAACAAAGATGTGGCCTCCGTACAAGTCCTATGGAGAAACCACCTAGTTGAGGGAGCAACATGGGAGGTAGAGGCCGACATGAAGTCCTTATCCTCAACTTTTTTCTCAAAATTCTAGCCAATTTTGAGGTTAGTAATAATCCTCTAAAAATAATTAATAAATTTGAATTTGGCTTGTTCGCTACAATATGCATAATTATGATAAAAGAGTTCATGCGAAAATGAGTCTTCATGTGAAAATACTCTTTTGCTTAAATTGCACTTATTTGTATTTTGTGTATTGTTGTATTCATGGAATGGTATTGAGCATGTTAATGTGTTGTAAGCAGTTTTGGCATAAATAACTTGATGATCATGTTGAGCTCATTTTGATATTGAGAAGGAAATTCCTCATGTTGTGATGTTGAGATCTTATATGTGGTAAATTGTGATTTGAGTTGTTATGTGTAAATGTCGTGTTGATATGTTGATTGAGTTTTAACTCATTTTTAAATATGTTGCCGTTGGTTGGGCTACTAATCTTGAGTCATCCTCTCCTTATAAAAAGAGTTTACCGTCATTCGGAGACGAATGTTCCTAAGGGGGGATAATGGAACACTCCAAAAGTACAAGACCTAATCTAGTTCCTCACATGAAGAGAAAAAACTTAGAACACTGTTTTAAGGCCAAAAATATTGTATTCATAACATTAAGGAAGTGTAGAGTCAAAATGTCGAGAAACGTCCATGACGTCCGGTGAATTGTGAAATGTACACTAGTGTGCCTTGTCATTTTTCATGGGGGTTTTAAGAGTTGCAATTCAATTAAAATTGGTAGAAAAGTGTTGAAAAAGTATTAGAGTTGTTTAGGGTTGAAATGTTCGGGTACGACTCCCTAAGGACCACCCTAAGGGTTCTTAAACAGGAACCTTCCAAATTGGCCCAAAAGCTGCCAAATGATAGTGCCCTTCTACGAGCCAAATGATGGACCGTCGTTTGATAGAGGAGCCGTAGATGTATCCGTAGGTAAACACATATAATTTTCCCAAAAATCCCCAAAAACACAGTCTCTTATCCAGTCAACGTCTTGCTAGTACGGTGGCGTCGAAGGATCTACGATCCGTTAGTCGTAGACTCGTGGGTGGGGGTTTGTTTTGACTGCTTAGTTTTGAGTGAAGTCAAATAATTAGTTAGTTGGTTATATGATTAATTAATGTTTAAGAGGTGTCTAATTAAGTTATTTAAGGGGATATATAATATATAAACCTAATTAAACTAACCAAACACCCCACTATTCCCAAACTCAAATCTCTCTACCTTCTCTCTACTTTCTCTCTCTTTCCCTGAAGAACACCATTGAAGACTAAGGTTCAAGGGAATTAGAGATGAAATAATTAAAATTTATCTCCAACAATCTTCAAGGAATGTTAAGATATGGGAACTCTTCACTCATGGGATCTCTTTCCCCAAGAGGCTCCTTCAAGGTGATTTCAGAAGTTGTCAAAAACATGGGTTTCCTTCTTATTCCGAAATTGATCTTTAAAATTGAATTTTTATTGGTTTTATTTTATTATTTATGATAGAATATTATTTTTTTATAGTATAATTGTTTTATTTTTTTATTCATTGGCTTAGTTTGTGATAAATTGGATCCTTTACCCTAACCCTAGTTATGAATTGGACTTGAAGATGATTAGGATTGCTAGAATTGCTTATGTTTTTTTCTTAATTCACTGTACTATGATAATGATGAGTGAGTTATTGGATTATTATGATGAATTGAGGTTGAGATTATTGGTGAAGGCTATGGAGGCTATTTGGTAAGACATTGTGATCCTCTACTCTTTACTTCAATATGGATGGATTCTAATTGGTGATGATGTGATGCAATTGAAGAATTAAATGTGGTTAAATTTTGAAAGATATGACTATGATAATGAAATGATGTGATTATGTTGAATTTGAGATCGTTTTGAGGCTATGTTGATGACAGTTTGAAGATTATTTCTCTTGTGTGTCTTAGATGATAAGATGGTGATATGTTGATTTCACTAATGATAGTTGTGTGATGAAAAGGAATTCTCATCCTATACCGAATGAGCTAAATGATATGCTATACAAGGGGGTTAGTCTCCTATTACTTAAATTAAGCTATGATTGTTAAAGAATGACTTAATGACATTTCAAAAAGGGAATTTAGCTTAACACCGAGTGAACTTGACAATGGGAGATGTTGACTTCCCCTAGAAGGGAGATTCACCAAACATTCTCATGAGATGAGGGCTGAAATTACTAATGGTCATATAAAGGGTTCAAGACATATTTCCTAGTTTGTTAACTATGTTTCCTCCACAGGAAGACTATCTAGTGAATCCACCTAGAATTCTATGTTAGTGTTTTGGTCATACCTTGGCAAGTAGACCACCTTCTTTCGGTGTAGGGTTTCATAACTCCGGATTCCATGTTAAGCTCACATGGTCTCTGTCGGTTAAGGTAATTGTTCTCAAAAGTAAAATGAGTGTAATAATGTGAACTCTATCTAGGATGACTTAGGAGGTTCTTCTTAGTATTGGTAGGGGTATGGGACTCTACCTATACATTGCAATAATTGGCCTTGAGGGAAATCTTAAGAGGATAATCTTATATTTTTATGACTTTAATGATATGCAAATGTTGACTTTACATGTTAATGACCCTATATGATGTTAGTTTCTCTCATCAACATGTTATTGGTCTATATTGATATATATGATGATGATTACTCATGATGCTAAGTTAAATGAAGTTACGCATTATATGATCTATTTCCTTGTCTACTTGACTATGTGGGGTTATGAGACTTCATATTGACAATACACTTGTAGGCTTTGGAATGGGTTGTGAATGAGTGTCTTGTATGATATGATAAGATGAACTCTTGTACATGCTTCGTTATGATGTTGGAGTTTCTTTGATTCTATGATTTTGTTATGTTACCATTCATGTTATATGACCTTATGTGATTGTATTCCTGTTGACTTGACTTTGTCATGATATTGGCCTTATGTTGGATATGGACTTGTATTGAGTGATGTTGTGCCTAATAAATTATAAGTATTCCTAATTATGCATGAAAGCTTTTTAAAAAGTGATTTAGCATGATATTGAACTAAATGTGCCTTTAAGCTTGATTTCAATGTTATATGTGCATATGCTTCCATACTTAGTAAAAGTGGATGTACTAACCCATATTTCTTTTCCTTTTCCCAAACAATGTAGTTTGGATCGTTGAGGTATCAAGACTAAATTGGAAGAAGACTTGGACTCGTTTCCCCAAGTTTATTGGTGAGTCCTCTATATTCGAGGATGGTGCCATCTATCTAGCCTAGTCATATTAGGTATAGTCTAAAAGACATTCTTTTATCTATCATTGTAGATTACATTGTTGTATGCCCTAAGTGGCAATTATGAATTCTTATTAAGGGCTATCCCCAAATGCTCTACTCATTTTAGATGGTTTAATGTGAGATAGTATATTGGACTAAATTCTTATATGTTATATATAGTGCCTAAACGAGAAGCCTATATAAGCTTCATATGCGGGGAGTCTAATAAACTCCATAAGTAGTATTCGAGAGGTCTATGTAAACCTCAATATATAAAAGCTTTAATTTTTTGCACTTTTTAACATATGAAATGCAATGATGAATGCTAAAAAGCTAGTCTTAGTCCTCTCTGAGGACGATGATACCGGTTACGTCTAGGGGGTGCTCTCCGATTGTGACATCTACAATCCTGAGAACTCATGCATATTCATCTTAATAAAGTCACAGATCCTTGTTGCTGCTGATCCACCATTCGCATTCAAGGTGCTTGGAACCGCTGATTGTTCTAGTTGGCGACAGTTTGATCCAACATCTGAATAGCATTCCTCAATTCAGCATTGGACGCTTCTTGATCTAGGATTAGGGGAGCTACGTTAGCATTCCTAGCATTCGCATTGGTGTTATCTCTACGATGAGGCATGATAACATTGAAATGTAAAATGTCTAATTAGAATGAAATTAGATCATATGTTAGGCTCGATAAGAGTGACAAGAAAATAAAGTTTTCCTATAACACTTTGTATCCTTCCTCTCATTAGATGTGGTGTACTTTACACCCATGAAAAGGACTCTACTTAGTGCAGCTTTTCAGACATCCTAGGACAGTTAAACCTAGTGCTCTGATACCAAGTTTGTCATGCCTCGAGCTACACTCGAAACGCGGACACGGGACCTAGGATTAAAAGTGATCTCAAGCTAACCCTACTGGCATGATCATAAGCATACTAAAGATAATAAACTGATGCGAAAGCTTAATCATAAATAAAATAAAAATATGGGGAATACCCATATACTATAACAGAGATATATGAAAATTGATGAGTTTAATAGAAAAAAGATATTAACTCAATACTAAGATGAAACTAACTATGTCTGAAATAAGCCTCTAAGTAAATATAAATGTTTGAACAGGACCAGCTAAGTCTAGAAAACTAAAACTAAAAGACTAAAGATAGTGAAAATAAAGTCATGACTATTGTCCTCAGAGAATGAGGACTCACCACTGATTCTGCCAAATTGAGATGGGGAATCGATCTAAGCATGATCTGGATGTTGAGAACCTAAACCTACATCATGAGAAGATGTAGCGCAAGTATGCATCAGTACTTGAAAGGTATTGAGCATGTAGGATAGAGTAAAGTTGAAATAATACATAGTTATACAAGCACAAAGTAAGTATAATATTTTGAACATGATATATTGAATGTTGAACTAACTAGATGCAATGACCAAATTTATAACATAATGAGATTGATTACTAACTGAAATGTAAATGTGATCAATGCAATAGAGTCTAACTAAACTGTGGGAGCTACTTATGACCGATAATAAAACCACACGAGTTAAATATAGAGTCTGATGTATATGCCCCATTGAGAAGACCTTATATACTATGACAGAGGTTTAAAGGCATGTTGGCGTGATTGCTAAATGGATGCCTATAAAGGGGACTTACAACCTACTTGGCTAGTAGTTCTGCGACAATTTGGGTACGTTGAACTCTAGTCCAACTCAGTATTATGCTAACTATGACTAAGTTTCTGTAAATACTGGATAGTTCAAACTGATCATGCAATCTGAGAATGTAACTTAGTCTAATAATGATGCATTAACAGTTGAGGCATGTACAACTTAATAACTTAAATATCTGACCTAGCATGTGTAATTTAAGAACTAAAAAAATACATAGATAGGTTTCTAAAATTCATCCATTTATCAGATATTAAAATAATAATTTGATTTGGATCATTCTAATAGCTAAAAACCCAACATTTCTAACATTCAAGAAACCCTAAGTCTATTCATAATAAGGGAATCACGTAACTGACAGAAACTAGGGACCTAATGGGTTACAGGGACCCACTAGTGAAATCCCACATACTGGGTGATGAATTCCACGGAGAAATCTTTATATTATGGTGTTGGAACTGATGGAACCTTGCTACGTTCTTGACAAGGGTTCTTGAACTTTTTCTCTTCTCTTGCTTCTAATTTCTAGGTTTTGATTAATGATTTGACTTAGGTAAGTTATAATTATGTTTCTAGGCTTAAACTAACTAAAACCTCATCATTAAGGGTCTAAATGACGTATTTTAGGAGTAAAATAAAACAGGAAAAGACCAAAAGACCCTCAACTTAAATGATATTGGAGTGATCGACAGATTGGACTGACGGGCCGTCGTTCAATCTACGGTCCATAGGTTGGGTTCGTAGTTAGAGTCTACGCGACACGCCTTCACTAAAATTAGTATAACCTTTTACTCGGAGGCTGGATTTTAGCAAACTCGGCAGCGTTGGAAAGAGGATTCAATTATCTATCATATCATTAGTCATAGAACACCTAAATCATTTTATGCTAAGATTTATGACTATTTGAAGTTGATACAATAAGCAATTTCCCCCTAACTAATTGCTCACCTTTACCTACGGTCGTACCTACACACCGTACTGGTCGATCGAGGTTCATGTCAGAGGTTGGGTAACACGGTCTTGATCCACGGATACAGATCACGGACCGTGGTTTGACTTACGAACCGTAGGTCTGTCTGTGAGCCGAGACTTCGACGATTTTCTGATATGGGTTTTGGTAAGGGGTTGCATTGGTGAACCATTGACCTAAAACACGGGCCATAGATCAAACTACAGTCCCTAGATGGTGACCGTAGGTTACACCTGTAAATTTCTGAAAAGCTGATTTTTTGGTCTGCTTTTGGATACAGAGTGTTACATCCACAACCTCATAAATTTCTTTGGGACTTATTAGAGCAAACTTACCTACTTCAAACCACCCAATTAGAGAGCTATATCTCCTCCCATAAAGGTCCAAAAAGGGTGCCATGGAGATACTTTAGTGGTAGCTATTATTGTAGGCAAATTCAATCAATGGTAGATGGTCATCTCAATTACCCTTTAAGTTAATGATACATTACATAAACATATCTTCTAAGGTTTGGATGGTTTGTTCCACCAAATCATCTGTTTGTAGATGAAATGCGGTACTAAGTTTCACCTTGGTACCAAGCCCACTTTGGAATGCTTTCCAATAATGAGAAGTAAATTGAGTACCCCAATCCGAAATGAA
This sequence comes from Solanum neorickii, assembly GCA_027704865.1. Lineage (NCBI taxonomy): Eukaryota > Viridiplantae > Streptophyta > Magnoliopsida > Solanales > Solanaceae > Solanum > Solanum neorickii. The sequence goes on from JAKWJC010000365.1 coordinate 20,732,740, forward strand.
AAACAGGGGAACTCCATGAATTCTAACAATATCCTTAAGATAAAATATAGCACATTCTGCCACTCAATAATTACCTTTGATGGGAACAAAATTTGTTGATTTGGTAAACCTATCAACAATAACCCAAATAGAATCATATTGCTTTTGTGTACGAGACAAACCCACAACAAAATCCTTATTGATATCTTCCCACTTACATGAGGGGATAGCCATATCTTGAGCTAACCCTCCCGGGCTATTATATTTGGCTTTGAATTTTTGACAATTAGGACACTTGGCCACAAATTCTGCTATATCTCTCTTCAAACCATTATACCAATAGATCTATTGTAGATTATGATACATTTTGGTATCACTGGAATGAATGGAATATCTGGAACCATAAGCCTCTTCCAAAAATTTTCTTCTTTAGTCATCCACTTCCAGCAAGCACAATCTACCTTGGTACCTAAGTACCCCATCCCCCCTTGGGAGAAAAACTTATTGGACCTACTAAGAACCGATTCCTTCAACTCCATCAATAGACGATCAAGATGTTTCTTAGTTTTCACCTCAATCACTAAAGATAATTCGAAGTTATGATGAACCATGAAAGCCACTTTTGGAGAATCTTCAAGTCGAACACCCAACGGGTCGAATCTATGCGCATATTTTACTGACGATTTCTTACTATCGGCAACATGGGCTACACTACTCATAAATATCTAACTCAAAATATCCCCAACCACATTGTCTTTCCCGGGGTGGTAAAGGACACTCATATCCTAATCTTTCAAAAGCTCTAAACACCTTTTTTATCGGAGATTTAACTCTTTTTTAGTGCAGATATTGGAGAATCTTATGATCGGTGAACACATCTACATGCACTCCATATAGATAGTGTCTCCATAAATTCAAAGTAAACACTACGGCCGCTAGTTCAAGATCATGGGTCAAATAGTTCTTATCATGTACCTTGAGTTGTATAGAGGCATATGCTATTACCTTACCATGTTGCATGAGGACACAAACCAAACCTACTCGAGAAGAGTCACCATACAGAAAAAACCCTTCGGTACCCTCCGGTAAGGTCAACATGGGGTGGAGGTAAGCTTATCTTTCATCTTTTGGGAGTGTTTCTCACAAGCTTCTGTTCATTCAAACTTAACTTTATTTTGGGTTAGGGTAGTCGATGGAGAAGCAATAGATGCCAATTCGTCAATAAGTCTCCTATAATACTTGGATAAATCCAAGAAACTTCTAAAATTGGTGGGAGTTAAAGGTCTAGGCCAATTCTTAACTGCCTCCATCTTTTTCGAATAAACATCAATACCCGAACTAGATACAATGTGACCAAGAAAAGCCACCGATCTTAGCAAAAATTTTCACTTACTATATTTAGCAAAGATTTGATGTTCCTTTAGAACTTGAAATACTAACCTCAAATGAGTCTCGTGTTCATCCTCACTAGTGGAATATACCAAGATATCATCAATAGAGACAGTTACAAATGAATCAAGATAATTCCAGAACACCCTATTCATAAGGTCCATAAAAGATGTTAGGGCATTAGTTAGACCATAAGACATAACTAGGAATTCATAATGACCATATCTTATTCGCAATGTCATTTTAGGAATGTCAACTCCTCTAACTCTTAGTTGGTGATACCCTGACCTCAAATCAATCTTCAAAAAGTAACTCGCCCCTTGGAGTTGGTCAAACAAATCATCAATTCTAGGGAGAGGATACTTGTTGTTTATATGACCTTGTTTAGTTGTCGGTATTCATTACACATTCTAAGAGACCCATCTTACTTTTTCACAAATAATACCGAAGCGCCCCATGGAGATATGTTTGGTTGTATAAAATCCTTGTATAGAAAATCCTTATGTTGATCTTTAAATTATTTCAACTCGGCTCATGGCATGTGGTAAAGAGAAATCAATATGGGTTTAGTATCTGGTATCAAATCTATGCTGAAATATTCGGGAGGAATTCTGCGAAAGTCATCGGGGAAGACTTCTAGAAAATCCTTCACTACGGGGACCGACTCTAAAAGAGGAGCCTCAAACCCAAGGTCCTTGACCATCAAAATATGATAGAGACATCCCTTAGAGATCATCTTACAAGTTTCCAGATATGAAATGATTTGACCTCTAAGATTGAGTTTCCCCCCTTCCATTCTAAAATGGTTTCATTAGAAAATTGGAATTTAACTACCCTTTTTCTACAATCGATTGAAACAAAACACGCTTGTAACAGATCCATCCCAAATATGACATCAATGTCCAATATATCAAGTTCTACAAAATCAACTAATGTAACTCTATGAGACAACTCTTATAGACTCTTTTGGCAACAATAGAGTCACCCACTGGTGTAGAAATCGAAAAGGTTCAACTAATAAATTGGGGAACACATGAAATATCATATTAAATAAGTAGTTACAAAAGATAAAGTGGCACCGGGGTCTAGCAATGCATAAATATTAGTTTAAAATACTTGCAACATACTGATAACAACATTGGGAGAATCTTCTTAATCACCCCTAGATTTGAGAACATTCAAGAGGTTTTTCTTAGGAGCATCATAATTAATACCACTTGTTTGTGATTGATTACTCTCCCTTCCTTGAGTCTTGGCCATGGGACAATCCTCACCATGTGACCAACTATTCGCAAAACCAAAACAATTGTCCGTCCCAACTAGATATTTACTCATGTGCTTCTTACCATATTTGGCACAATTGAGTTTCTCACATTGTGAACCACCACCTTTCCCCCTTGAGGCTTAGGGTTAGACACCCTATCCTTGTTAGCCTTTGAGAAATTAGAAGAAACTTGGTTGAGTGTCTCTTCTTAAACTTTGGTTTGTCTTGGATTTCAAACTTACCCTTAGAAGTACCTCCATAATAGGGCCTTGCCCTCTTAGCATCCCTATGTTTCCTCTTAAGCCTATTCTCATCAACTTGTAGAGCATACACCATCAAACGAGAAAGGTCCATGTTATCATGAAACATTATTGCCTGACACTCTTCCACAAGATCATCGGACACACCCGTTACAAAGAGACTCATTTCATCCCTCGAATTTGTAACCAAAGAAGAGTCATATATATATAACTTAATTAATTTCAAAGATTATTCTTGAACACTCATACCTCCTTGATGAAGGTTGATGAACTCTTCCACTTTTACCTCTCTTTTATCCCTTGGGAAGAACCTACCAAGAAATGCCTTCCTACAGACTTCCAAACTTATGGGACGCGCTCTCAAAGCCCTATTGTCCTTCCATTTAGTGTACCAAGTTTTATCCACATCCTTGAGTGGATAAGTGTCTAACTCGGCCTTCTCATTTGAACTCATCCCCATAGCATACAAGATCTTAGAAATCTCATCTAGAAAGTCTTGAGGATCTTCATTTACCTTATACCTAAAGAATATTGGAGGGTTCATCCTAGTGAAGTCCCTTAACATGAAGCCATGGTACTAGCATTTTGATTCATATAGGGTGCAACTCCGCAATTCGCTAGGGCTGTCATAGCTTGAGCTTTAGTAGTCACGACTTGAGCTTGGGTCGACATAACTTGAGTCATATTTAGGAAAGACTCCCTCATTTTTCCATCCAACATGACCGGAGGATTTATTGGAGACTGGCCACCTACAGGTACTTGCTCTTTAGAAGGATCTTGATTGTCTTAGGGAGGAACTCTAGCATTTTTTCAATCTCCTCTTCAACCCTTCTTGCGGCTGCCCTTGTAGTAGTCATAGCCTATATCCACAAGAAAAAGAATAGAAGAAAAGAACAAATAAAGTTTAGACTCTTGAGGCACGATTTAAGAATACCTAAGAAGCAAGAATTTCCTAAGCATCCACATAGCCTCTCATTCATAAGTGTGGTGTGCTTCAAAATTATGAACAAGACTCTACATAGACATGGTTTTGTGAGACATCATTCCTAATATTTATTCAATTTTATGCTTTGATACAAAGTTTGTAATGACCTAAGAGCATCCCCTAGTCGTAGCTGACGTCTTCATCCTCGAATAGTCCTTATACAAGCCCTTAGAGTTCATCATTGCCTCATATATAGAATAAAAAGCGGAAAAAGTTTAAAACTATTCATTTGAAGTTCAACTTCACTTCACATATACCGAAAATAGAATTTATACTTGTCTTGCATTACCATATAAACATAAGAGTATGAGAGTTGGGACTTAGCCCTTACATCAACAATAAGTCTTATAATAGCAATTACAATGTAGTCTTTAAATAAGGAAAATGAAACTATAACTAGAATCAAGCATCTCCTTCCTCGTACTTGAGGACTCACCAACTTGGGAATAGCAATCCAAGTTCCTTTTTAAAAAAGGACTAGAATCACCGCAGTGGCCCAAACCTTCACTTTGTGTAGAAAATAGAAGATATGTGGGTTAGTACAAACCACATGTACTGAGTATGGAAACATATGCAAGTAAAATATTTGAAAGCATGCTACAAGGGACATTTTGTTATATACATGCTAAGATCACTTTAAAAAAATTTATGAACATTCTTGAAACTTATACAAATGCATATCACAACAACAATAAGACATATTCATATTCATGTTCAAGAGTAACATCATAACAAAGTCATAGTAAACATTTCATATTTAGAGTCCATTTTATCAATACATCACAAGAACTTACTCATAACCCCAATCCAAGTCCACTAGTGCAATGTGTATGTGAAGCCCCATAACCCCACATAAACAAAGTAAACTAACAAAAAGATCATAATCATTGTCTTTTTCGTCATACATAATCATAACAAATGTAGTCAATATCATGCATAACAATTTAGACAAATATCGCGTATATCAAGTTAAACCAACACCATTCATGTCATATGCAAATAAAGAACCACCCTTGTACACCCTTCAAAGCCCATTTGTGCAATGTATAGGTAAAGTCTCATTCCCTTACCTACACTAAGTAACATATATTAGGTAGTCCTAGTTAGTGTTCATCTTCATAATTTCATTCATTTTAACTTTCGGGAAACTTCACCACAACTGACATAGACCATGTGATCTAACATTACTTGCCAAAGTAAGACATATTCATTCGTATAGCATCTAGGTGGATCCACTAGCTAAAGTTCCTATGGGGGCACATAGTTAAGGAACTAGAAGGTTGTTACTATGAACCTTCTTTATGCTAAATAGCATTGTAGTTTCCACCTCATGAGAGAACATAGTTTGAACCTTCACTCCTTTGTGAAGGAATACCTTTCAATGTCAAGTTCAATCAGTGCTAAGTCAAATTCCCTTTTTGAATTATCATTAATTCTTCCTTAACATTAATTCATAACAGGTATTAGGAGTTTAACCCCTCATATAACATGTTCATAGCTCATAGGTTTTAGGATGAAAAAGTCCTTTAATCACAACTCAAAATAATGTGACAACATTTCATCATAGCGTAGTTATAATATGTACATGGGAATTACCTTCAACCCCTCATAATATCATACCTATCATCATCTCACAACCATTATAATGCATAGCATGTATACATTCATAACTTCATCATTCATACTTCAATTAATAAACAATACCAAAGATAAACCAATAATACTACAATAGAATGTTCAAGACCTTGGAGATCTTACCAATGGCCTCCAAGAAACCCATTCAAGACTTAATCCATAATCAATGATACTTACCCATCAAATAAATTATCATCATCATAGAATAGTTAATTATGCAAGAACGTCCTCAATTACATTACCTCTAATCATTAATCAACATAATTCAAGAGTCAGGATTAGGAGAAGAGGGACATTCATGGGTTCTTAAGTAATTAGGTAAAAATCCCAAAAAAATACATAATATAAGGAAATTCATAAGTAATAACACAATTAACACCAATATAACAATTGATATGTTCATCATCTTCAACCAATTCACCAAACAAAATCCAAGATTTATGAAATTGGATAAGAACATGGGTTCAAGGGAATTTCAAGTAAACAACAACAAATAACCATCATTATACACTTAAATAACCCTAAGTAATCATAATTCATCATAACTGATCGACAATTTTTGTTTTTAAATATGACCTATGTGTAGAGAAAAATCCTTGATTTGGAGAGATTATGAAAGCATATTTGAAGAGACCTCTTGGGGAAAGGAATCCCAACAGTGAAAGAATCCATACCTTAATGAAGACTTATCCATGAAATTGAGTAGAAAAAATGGAGAATTGATCTTCTTATTGAAGCTTCAATGTTCTTCAGTGGAGGTTTAGGTAAAGAGATAATTTAGAAAAAAGTGAGAGAGATTGGGTTTTTAATTTGGGGATTTTTTTTTGGATAGGTAAAAGTGGGGTAACACTGACTTAAAATCAATATATACATATCCCATAAAATACCCAAAACATCCCTCATTTAGTTGGACCTTTTAATTAAGTCAATCTTGACTTTAATTTTTGGAATTTTCATCGCAAAACAAGTTCGCATTGCGAAGGTGTTCCACCAAGTTTTTTGATATTAATTTTGGGATAGAGGATTCCGTGACACGGATAAACATATTGTCCCTTGGTGGAGATATTCTCCGATGCGGAGATCCTCCCTCCATGCACAATGCTCACTGCCTTGGGCAGCTTATTGGCCAAATGTTTGTGTCCTCCTCAAGGACCCCTTGGGTGATCCTTGAGGGGTCGCACCTGGACGTTTTGATCCTAAAAATATTATTTTACCTATTTAAAGTATTTTTACAATTTTATCCTTAATACGACACTCCCAAACCTTCATAAGACCTAAGGACACCTACTAGTTTAATTTCACTAGATTACGGACGTCATGGTCATTCTCATTCCCGTTTAGGCTCTAATACTTCCAAATCAAGTTAATTACATTATTTTAGGTATGGAAACACCATTTTAATCATCTTTTATTTGGTAAGGATCTAGCCTAGGTCATTATATTTCAAAGGCACAAAGGATCAAAATCTTTAAGAAATCCACCATCATAACTGATCGTTTTTTGCGAAACTAGTTTCTCCTCTTCTCTTTTCTCTTGTGTTCTTTCTCCAAAAACCCTCAGTCAAATTTTTAAAAGCGTAAAATGAATCCTATTAGTTTAGTTCTTAAAAAAAATTCTCAAAAATGAATTAATTAAGTTGGATAAGGAAAAGACCAAACTACCCTTAAAATTTCCGAATGGGACTTTCCTTATACCAACAACCCAACTTTTAAAGGACATAACTCACTCGTCTGAGCTCGGAATCGTGCAAACTCAGTGATGTTGGAATGATTGTCCCAAGGTCTTTCCAACTATATCAAGAATTACACCTAACTCATTCTTAGCTAGAAGTTATAGCCACTTGAAATTGATGAAAAACTCACTTTACTTACCTAATTTCTAGATTTTCAATTTATTTCCAAAAATAACTATTTTCAATTTCTACACATCCTTCTAGTTACTTTTTAGTTGTGAGATGTTACAATATCTCCCCCTTCAGAACTTTCATCCTCAAATGAGATTACTCTTACTAGGATAAGGGTTGTAACATCTAGTTCAAATACCTAATAAAAAATTGCAAGAACCGACATGCTCATTCATAATATAACAAGTACTGTGAAGAAAATTAGTACCTTGATCTGCATTTTCTCCAGATTCAAATATATGTGGATATCTCTTCTTCATATCCTCTTCGGCTTCCCAAAGAGCTTTCTCAACAAACTGATTCCTCTATAGAACTTTGATTGATGCTACTTCCTTTCTCATCAACTTTCAAACTTGGCAATATAGTTACTAAACCGAAATCACTTCATAAGATAAGCTATCTTTGATACAATATCTTCAGTTGGTATGATAACTTAAATGTCTCTCATGCACTTCTTCAACATGAAAAATAAATGAAATACTAGATGAATCGCTGCTAACACTTGGGGTAACTCTAACTCATAAGCTACCTTGCCAATCCTTCTGGCTTTTGGGTAAGGACCAATATACCGAGGTCTCAGCTTTCCCTTCTTACCAAACCTCATAACATCTTTCATGATTGAAACTTTCAAGTAAACCAAATCATCTACTTAGAACTCTAATGCTCTTTTCCTAACATCCGTATAGGATTTTGACAACTTTGTGTCATCCTCCACCTCTCTTGAATCAATTTCACTGTCTCCATAGCTTGGGAACTAAATTTGGTCCTATCAACCCTGCATCACCAACTTCAAACCATCCAATAGAGGATTTTTATCTTCTGCCGTAAAAAGCTTCATATGGAGCCATTTTGATACTAGAGTGGTAACTATTGTTGTAAATAAACTCAACGAGAGGTAGGTGATCATCCCAATTACCCTTGAAATCAATCACATAATCTACCTTGATACCTCAAAACACTATGTCCCTTTTGTTCAAAAGTCATCACTTTTTACCTATGAACACTTGCCTTTAATTCAAGCAATAAATGATCATGGTCGTACTTCTCTTTTACTTTTGACACTAAGGATTATTCGGCCCCATTCATCACCACTACTACTCCTTCTATAGAATCCATTAACCGAACTCCTAGTCGTGAAAGTCTATGCACATCTTTAGCTAACTCTCTCTTTTCTTCCTCAATATGGGCGGTACTACCCATAGACAACTTGCTTAAAGCATCAGTAACAACATTAGCCTTACATGGGTGGTAAAGAATATTCATGTCATAATCCTTGACCAATTCTAACCACCTCCTTTCTATGATATTAAGATATCTTTGAGTAAACACATATTGGAGGCTCTTGTGATCAGTGAATACATCAACATGAAAACCATACAAATAAGGACATCATATCTTCAAAGTAAAAACTACAACAGCCATCTCTAAGTAATAAGTTGGATAATTCTTCTCATAAACTTTAGTTGTCTGGAGGCATAAGCCATAAATTTGCATTCTACATTATTAAAAAACCCAACCCAACTCTTGATGCTTCACAATACACCTCAAAACCATGAGTACCTTTCGGTAAGGTCGAAACTGAGGTAGTAGACAACCTCTTTTTCAATTCTTGAAAGCTCTTCTCACAAGATTCAGACCACTGAAACTTTGTTTTCTTCTGAGTCAACTTGGTCAAAGGAGACAAAATAGAAGATAACATCTCTATAAACCTTTTATAATAGCCAACCAAACCTATGGAACTCCTAATATCAGTTGGAGAAATGTGTTTAGGCCAATTATGCACTACCTCAATTTTCTGAGTATAAACTTTAACTTCTTCTTTAGACGCTATGTTGCCTGAGAACGCCACAGACTCCAGCCAAAACACACACTTAGAGAACTTGGCATACAACTTTTTATTTTTCAAGGTCTAGAGAACTATTCTGGGATGACTAGCATGATCTTCTTCATTCTGAATAGATTAGTTTGTCATAAATGAAGACGATAACAAACATATCTAAAAAAGGTTTGAAGACTGAATGATGCTGGTGCATATTTCAAACCAAAGGACATGACCAAAAACTCATAATTACCATATCGGGTTCTAAAAGTTGTTTTTGGAATACCACATTCTCTCGCTCTTAACTGATGGTAGCTAGACCTTAGGTCTATTTTTGAAAAACGGGTGGGCCACTCAAGCTGATAGAAAATATCATCAATTCGATAAAGAGGATACGTGTTCTTGATGGTAACCTTGTTTTGTTGGCGGTAATCTATACAAATCCTAAGGGAACAATATTTCTTCCTCACAAATAAGACCATAGTATCCCAAGGTAAGACACTTGGTTGAATAAAACCCTTCTCTAAGAGGTGTTCCAACTTTTCCTTAAGCTCTTTCAACTCTGCGGGTTTCATTCTGTATGGATAAATATCTATAGGACAAGTATTTGGGAGAATATCTATACCGAAATCTATCTCTATCTCAGGAGGGACTCCGAGAAGATCGTTTGGAAATACTTCTAAAAATTATTTTACTAGCAGAACTGACTGAATAGAATGTACCTCAACTTGTAAGTCATTAAATTGGAATAAGTGATAGACACACCCCTTCGAAACTAACTTTCTTGCCTTAAGGTATGAAATAAAATGACCCTTATGCAATGCTAAACTGATTTTCCACTCTAAGACTGGATCATTTACAAAATGAAACTTTACTACTCGAGTCCTTCAATCAACTGAGGAATAACAGGCATGAAGTCAGTCCATACAAAGAATGACATCAAAATCTACCATGTCTAACTCAATTAAATCAGTCATGGTAATCTTGTGAATGACGGAAATGGGATAATCATGATAGACACTCTCTACTAGAATGGACTCACTATTAAGTGCGGAAACACTGAATGGTTCACTAAGTTGATTATTAATAATATCAAAGTTCATAGCAACATATGGAGTTACAAAAGATAAACTCGCTCCTGGGTCTAGAAAGGAATAAACAGTAAAGTCAAAGACTTAAATAATACCAGTGACAATATCTGGCGAATCATCTTGGTCTTGGCGATTATTGAGAGAATACAAGTGGTTTGTTCTTCCGCCACTATCGGAAGTATCTCCCCTAGGTGCATTCCTATCTGGTAGAGCAACTGATGAAGACTAGGCTTTGTTGCCCCCATTACTATTTCCCTGCTTGTTCTTTGGACACTCTCGCATGAAATGCCCATTCTGACCATATTTGAAACACCCATTGGAGCCATCATGACAAATACTTGAATGATTACTATCATAGGTTGTGCATGCAGGAGGCTTAGTATCCCCTTATGCCTTACTATCTTCCGTATACGCAAGTCTAGCTCTAAAGTTCTTAGAATTCTGATTATTGTACACACATTTGTGTAGATGCACTAGCATATGATGGAGCACGTTCTTTTTGCTTCTGTTAGAAAGAAGACAATTTCACATTATTCCTTTGTTTCCCATACTTATTATTTATGTCTTATCCCTCTTATCTTTAAACTCTTATCTATCCTTCAGCTGGTTCTCCTCGACTTGTTGCACATGGATCATCATCCTTGCTATGACCATGTCATATATTAACATCGCAACCTTACTTTCCATACTCGACATATAAGACAACCCAACAAAAAATAAGCTCATTCAACTACTTATGTCAAAAACAATCTATTTGCTTCTCTTGGCTCACAAGGAAACAAAACACCCAAAAAAAACCTCCTCAAACAAAGCTCAACTAACAATCGGTTATGAGTAAGCACGAGTTAGAAAGAAACTTTGTATAGATAAACTCTAACACACGAAGTGAGTATGAAAGAAGTCAGGAATTTCCAAAATGTTGCAGCCTCCTAATTATATATGTGGTGCGCTTCACACTGATAACTAGGACCCTACAAGCACAACTTCATAGACTCCATAGGACTCTTGAACTCTGTGTTATGATACAAAGTTTTCCATGCTCCTAGCCTATACCCCAGACGTGGCTTGCACTCGGAGACCATTGTTGGCCCCAAGCAGTCCCTGGCCTGGCTTACTAAACTCAACGGAAGACATTATGCATATTTATAAAGATAATAGCACTTAACTAAACTAAATAATAAAATAACTAAGAATGTTTTAAGATTAAACGTTCAACTTGTCCAAATATGGCAACCCAAGTCTTAATAATGGAATAATAGCGGAAAGACTCAAAGGACTAACATATGATTGTGTATCTATGAAGCCTATAATAATTAAGATGGATGTTCAGAAAAACCCTACAACATCCTAATGAACTAAAATATGACTGAAAGCAATAAAAAGAGACCTCTAGAAGTCAATAAGGCTCACTAACTCACTATGAGCTTCTCACGGGATCAATGATGCATTGAATGTCCATCCTCGTGACTTGTGTCTGCATCATAATATGATGCATGCCAACTAAAATCAGTACATTGAATGTACGAGTATGCGACTTGGAAAGCTAAAGCAACATAGGATAGAAAGAATTTGAGAGAAACTGAAGAACTGGTCATGACCAGGGAGCACCCCTTAGATTTAACATGGTGTACTTGACCTATCAAAGGTCCTATACAAGCCTTTAGACATCTTTCATTGCATAATCGTAAAAATAGCAGAAAAATTAAAACTCTTCATAGAACATCATATGCTAGAATCATCACTTCACATATATATAAAATATCATAATTACATAATTAAACTCTAAGTCTCTTTGCCATCTTAAGACACAACTCAATAGAATACAATATGGACACGACCCTAAACAACATAAAATATAAGTCTAAGATATTACATGAAATTAAAAAACATCTTGACATAGGCAACCCTTGAATCATAAGGGTCCTTTCACTTGAAATTGGGAGATCTATCCAAGCCCTTAACTTAGGAGAGATCCTCTAGCCATCACCACCTACATTTTGCGTAAAAAGATGAATAATATTAGTACAAAAATGCACTAAGTATGGTTACCATACAAAAACATGCATTTAAAGAAGACATTTTATTTGAAGTCATGCAACATGTCTTTTTAGTAACTTCATGAGCATAGGCACATATGAGAAAAATATAGTTCACATACGTAAAATAGACATAGATACTATTAAATACATACAATACATTACCTTCTCTTTGATATTACTTCCTTCCTTAAGCAACCCTCAAGTGTACTTAGTAGAATGTATCACCTTGAGGTCACCTAAGATAGTCTTTTATAGATATGCTTCATAAACACAACCACATATATTCATAAGTCATAAGCACACCATAGGCATCAACTTCACATAAGGACCATCACCTAAGACAACCCCAAGTCACACTAGTGCAATGTGTAAGTAGCATTCCATAATACTACTTCCACCATTTGTACCTAAGAGTCACCCTAGACTAGGCATAACATACTCAAAAGGTCATAACACCGTCATTTATAACTAGACATAAGGCACATACTTCAAAGCATCATATAAGGACTCTTTGCTTTACTAAATCTAGTCATAACTCATTTAATTCATATCATAAGTAAACCACCCTCACAACCCCTTCACAAGCTTACTTAAGCAATGTACACATGGAATCCCGTACCCCCACATATACTAAGTAAACCCATTTAGGAGTCATAAGTGCAATTCACATACATAAACATAATTCATGTCTTGACATAGCAGTGTCACTTAACATACATTCATACAATTCATACATAACATAAGTCTTACTTTCATACATGTATTAATCTTAACCTTTCTTATAGTTCACTAGTTCAATACATGGGTAGGGTCCATAGTCCTACCTATTCCAAGTAATCTCCTCAAGGAGTTATGATTAGATTCCATAATCTTATCTTAGTTCATTTCTTACTTTGGGAGACATAGCAATAAACGACATAGACCATATGAGCTACATGGAATCTAGTGTTCTACTCCCACAATGAAAAGAAAGGGTAATACTTGCCAAGCTAAGTTCTTCATACAAATAGCTATTCTAATGGATCCACTTAGCTAAAACCTATGGGGGCACGTAGTTATGGAATATGTAGATTGCTATTGGAAACCTTGACTTACTAGCGTGGAGGTTTCCATCTCATGAGACAACATCTATATTGGGAACCCGGACTTGCTAAACGTGAAGGTTCTCTTGTGGGAAGTCGGACTTACTAAACGTGAAGCCCCCACTCTTATTTTTCATGTTCACTCAGTTCTCGGCTCAAACTCCCTTTTTAAATATATTTAAGTCTTTAGTGTATTAGTTCATAAAGAAGGCTTTAGGAGCTTGCTCCTTTATACATAATATGGCTCAAGGGATTCTAAGATGGAGTTTTCCTTTCATCATAGACTCTACTTCATGTGAGAATGTCCTTTCACATATTCATACAATCATGTGTATATGCATAAAATGTGAGATCTACCTTTATGTAACAATCTCTATAAACTCATGTTCATAACATCATTAATCATTTACTTACATGCATAGAAATACGTAATGATGTATGCAAGAAATGTCCTTCCCTTAGTCATCATGAATTTATCATATTCATAGACATTCATGAAGTGTGTGTGCATGCATATTGGTCAACATGATCACATAATGTCTATAACCTAACATTGAGGAAACCACCCTCTAATGATCACAACACATGTACAACATTTTTCAAGCCTCAAGTCATACATATATAGAGTATTAAGGACTATCGACTACACACACTCACATAACATCATATGAGACAAGAACATATTAATCATTAGAATAGATGACTCCTAGCATACTTTGATAACACATTCATATAGGGTTCATATAGGTAAGGGTCATGCTACAAGATTACTCATCATCATTAGCCATATAGACCACACCTAACCCTAACATGATCATCACATCTACACAATATCATCCACACACCTAAGTCATGCAATTAGTATGGAAGACTATATGTATAACTCCACATAACATAAATTCACTTAAACATGATACTAGATTCAAGGCTTGTATCATTCAACTTCCTAAACATTGAAATCATCATATGAATTCATCTTGCATATAATGCCTTCAAGACCATGATCATAACACATAAACATGTACAAGAATGTAAACACAACCACCATAAGTGGACCACACCAAATATCACAATTTAATATACATTCTAAGCTAATAAGAAGAAATATGTCAACTTACCAAATCTCCAATCTAACGATCATCATTGATCAATTCTCCATAATTCATAATCAATTGATACAGATAAGACTAGGACTAATCAATACACTATGATGTAATAACAATTGAATCATAATCTAATCAAGATCACAAGACCCATAACATATCATAATTTGAGAATATAAAAAGATCATCGGTTCTTCGTGGAATTGGATTGAAAATCATGTTTAAACCATAAATTAATCATATAATCATCATTAGAATGCTTTTGAAATTACTTTAACAATGAACCCATGGCTAGATTCAAATATGAGAGTTTTGACTTAGAATCATGTTTGAAAAAGATTTGAAAGGACTCCATAGATGAATGGTTAACTAAGGATGAAGGATTACCATACATTCTACATTAGAAGTCGCACAAAAGTCTTAGAAGAAATCTCCAAGAATCCACCTCCATAACTTGTTCTTTAGCTTGGTCTTTAAAGGGGGTTATGGGGTTTGAGAGGGAAAGATTAGACTTGAACAATGAATTCCAAATTAGAGTAAGTCTTATATACTAACTTAAAATACCTAAAAAACTTAATTTAGCCGTCTATAGTTTAATTAGGACGTGTATGAATTTCCCAATTCACCCCTAGCATGGCAGCGCCTTAAGACAGATTACAGGTGCAATCTACAGAGGAAAAGGAACAGGCCGTCGATTGACTGATGTGTCGTCCTACTACTCCGTCGATGTTGATTGAATCTCTATTCTTGGGGGATGATATTACCACATAAGTGTTTAGCAATGTGCATGGTCCGTTGATTGCTAGTCATCAAATAACACTGTCAAGGAAGTGTCTAGCCAGCGTTTGGGTCCTCCTCAAGGACCCCTTGGGTAGTCCTTGGGGATTCATGCCCCAACATTTCAAACCTAAATACGTCCATATACAAGTTAGGATCCTTACCTGTCAATTTGGACCCCAAAAAACACATAAAACATACAAAGTCACACTAGAACACACTAGTACGCCTAACGACTAACTTTCGAACATCTTGGACGTTCTTGAACGTTTGACCTCCAAACCACTTCAAATAAATCATACATACTTCAAAACACTAAATTAATAGGTTAATAACCTTTTTAGACACATGTGAGGTTCTAGACACCTTAGTTCATTTTGAGTCCGTTACAGAAATTACCTAGCTCAACTCAACTTAACATAACTGACTCATTTTAATATAAAGAAACTTAAAAACAAGTGCAATATAATTAAAATTTGTTTTAAAACATTTTTTAAACTCTGTATGTATGCGAAGATACAATTTACGCTGACATGTATGTAAGAATACAAATAAAATGTGTATATAAAAATACAATAACTTTTGTGTGAGTTTCTCTAACTGACAACAATTAAATAAGAATTATAGTGATGATACAACAATCTACCTCATGCTGCGAGCGCATCCTATACCTCGGCAAAGGTATAAGACCTTAACTGCCTAATGGATCCACTAGTCCACTGTGAAAAGGGTTTATCTAGAAAGTATGAGTTTTTTCTACCTATGGGGCTACATGATTTTATGGAGATGTGAGTTATCTGAACTCATGCTCGTCCCTAATTCGGTGCTCAATACTACTCCCAGAATATACTAGCTCTTATATTTTTAAAACATACTTCTTTTATGATTTAAGATTGGTGCTCAAAACATAACTCAAAGTCTATCTATAAAATCTCAGTTTCCCTTCTTGCTTCATTTTAGAAAGCTATAACTCTTTTCTTAAAATTAGCCCGAAGGCTCTTTGGAAATCCCAGTTTTGTTCTTGTTTAAAGGTTAAAACACTTCTTTTAAACCTCTTTGGGAATACATAGTCCCCATATACTTCGTTGAAGAAATAACTTCAACTTTGCTCTTTACTGAAATTAACTTTTAAGTCTTAAATAAAATTAAAACGTTTGTAAAAGATTTATGAAAACATGAAATGAACTTCTCTTACTTGAATCCTGGATTTGATCCTCTAACTTGAACTGACTCTTAATCGATCCTTGAACTGAATTTGGATTCAAGGATTATGATTTGTGTTTGGAAAGACCCCATGATGTTTTGTAATGATTCCGAATAGCTAAACTTGAGAAAAGTTATGAAATCACCATCTTGGATCAAGTCCGCGATGCAAAGATGCTCAATTATTCACAAAATTTTAATTTTGAGGTAGATGAGTCCAAGTCCAGTCTGCGACGTGGAGTAAATTCTTGCACACAGGGGGAAAAAGTCCGCGACGTGGACTTGTTCGACGAAACTTGTCCGACTTTTACCTTCTTCGTTTTCCTACCCCATTTCACCTAAACTTAAATATTTTCCTTAAATTTATTTCAGATTTTGATACCCAACATTTGTACTCACGAACCTAACTCAAAGAAAATCTAAAACACAACTTAAAGATCTCAAAAACTTCACAATTCAACCCAATTAAATAATAACATTCAATATCAAGAATTCATGTCAAGAACATCTCCAAACTCTTTAAAGACGAACTGCGTTAAACTAAACATGTTTGGCGTGTGGGTAAATGAACCCAACGCTATGAGAGACTCACATACCTGGTAAGATCAAAATCTTTAAGAAATCCACAATCAAAACCAATCGTTCTTGGCGAAACTAGCTTTTCCTCTTCGCTTTTCTCTTGTGTTCTTTCTCCAAAAACTGTAAGTAAAATTTCAAAAGCGTTAGCTGAATCCTGTCAGTTTAGCCCCAAAAAATATTACCAAAAACATATTAATTAAGTTAGATAAGGAAAACACTCAAACTACCCTTAAAATTTCTGAATGGTACTTTCCTTATACCAACAACCTAATTTCCGAAGGGAATAACTCACTCGTCAGAGCTTGGAATGCACAAACTCGGAGGAGTTAGAAATCTTGTTTCAAGGTCTTTCTAACTCTATTTAGAAGTACACCTAACTCATCCTGATCTAGAAGTTATGACAATTTAAAATTGACCAAAAACTCACTTTAACTTACCAAATTTCTAGATTATAGTTTTTCCAAAAATAAATATCTCCAATTTCTACACTTCCTTCTCGTTACTTTTTAGTTGCAAGATGTTACATATGTAGTAATATAGGATTGTCTATATCAACATTAACTAGTGGATCCACAATAGCTGGAAATTTCTGATCCTTACTGTGGCATGGTAGGACAACTTTTTTCGGTGTGGGAGACATTGAATTCCATGTTGCTAGCTCACATGATTTTATATGTTGGTTAAGACTACTTTCTACCAACAGGTAAAGATATGATGAATTAAAGTTACTTCAAGAAGTATCATAAGTATGTTTTAAGATTATGTTCACTTGCATTGATCATGTTTCGTGACTCATACTTTCTAATCCACATATCTCAAGGTTTCGCTTGATCATTTTATGCTTATGAAAGTGTACTATTTTAGCATGATTTAAATTGTTTTTATGCATAGATATCGTACTTGGTACATGATTGTACTAACACATTCTCTTGCCTATATTTTCCAAAATGTAGGGTCTGACAGTCGAGGCTCTAAGTTTCGTGGCTAGAGGTTGATTCGAGAGATTTCGAGCTTTGGTGAGTTCTCATTCTTCGAAGACAAATTTTCATTGTTTTTAGTTTTTTTTCTCACTTTAAGTTTTGGACATGATGTATGGGCTAGGCCCAATTTCATTTTTATGTACTAGATGTCCAATGATACAAGTGTTTAGACTTCCGCTGTACTTATATAAAATGTTTCAAACTTGAAATTTTGTTCTTTGTCTCTTTGTTCTATTTCTTATGTTATGAATTATAAGTGTCTTGTATGGGATATTTTGGGGTCCTATACTCCTTGTAACGCCTAAGGGGTATTTTGGGTCGTGATAGTGGTGTTGTGATCTCTCCAATTTTGTTGGTGGTCCTGCGATGAGGTTGGACTGGTGGCTTTGACAATGAGCTAATGTTTGTTGTGGTTGTGGTTTGTTGTTCGTCGTTGGAACAGTAACGAGAAAACACCTATGGGTTCTTGTTATATTTTGTTGGTAGCTACCAAAGGTAGAAGAGAAATTGGATTGTGGGTAGTGGCTGGAAATTTTTGAGAAGACAAAGATTAAGGTTTCTATCTATTTGAAAATTATTTCTCTCAGTGTAAAAATATTATCCACCATCACTAACTTAATCTCTATCACAAAAATTACTTTTAGCGGCAATTATTTAATGGTAATAATATAAATGACGCTAAATTTGTTTTACAATACATTATTAGTGGCAATTGACCTTTAGTCGGAAAAAGTTGACCCTTTAATGACAAATACTTAAGATATTCAACAGAACATTTCATTTTAAAAAAATATTTTATTCAAAAATACCCCAACATATATTCTCGATAGGTTATAGATAAGCCCACTTCATTCCCAAATCCAAATTTCAAAAGGCTCGATCTCTATTTCGACGTCTTCATCTTACTAGCCCTTTGCCACCTCAAGGTACGTCACATTTTTTGTTTTGAATGTGATTAGATGATGATGAATTTTTCTGTATAAGCGATGAAATTTCCATATATGAGATTTTCATTCTTGCAGTGAAACTGTTGTTTGTTGAGATAGAATTTTACTTTGTGCATGGAGTGTTGTGATAAGCTCGATCTGTGAATAATTTTGCTTCGTATTTGCCTTTTCTCTATTTCAGTTTGATTGATATCTAATGCAGCAATTTGGGTCCTGCTTAATGCAATCATTGTCTATTTTATGGTCTTCTTTTTCAAACCATGCTTTTACTAATATGATTGTTTGTGTATGACTATAAAATCGTGATACATAACGATAAGTATGTCTAGTTTTCAAAGAGTTGTACTCTATGGATTGTAGTGTGCTTTACTCTTGTTAATTTGACTCTTTTTAGATTTCACTTTTTCAAAACTTAGAGTTTGATTTAATTAGCGTAATATAGCTTAGACAAACATGAATTTTTAACCAAACTAAGCCATTATATAAAACAATTTACCAAAGTAATACATTTTGCTAAAATTTTACAAAACTAGTATAAACGTATTTCACGGTAACGTTTTAGGGTATATTTTTTTTAAAAAAAATAACAGCATTAGGTTGATATACGTTACTGTAAGTAACGTTTTAGGAGTAAAACGTTATTTTAAGTAACGTTTTAGGAGTAAAACGTTATTTTAAGTAACGTTTTAGGAGTAAAACGTTACTGTGAGTAACGTATATCAATCTGACGCCATCAACTTTTAAAAAATAAAATATATCCTAAAACGTTATTGTGGAATACATTTATACTAGTTCTGTAAAATTTTAAAAAAATATATTATTTTGGTGAATGACTTTATATAATGACTTAGTTTGGTTAAAACCTCGACAAACATAGCTAGAAAACATGCATGTATTAATTAGATTTTGTTTTCTTTGTATTTATCTCGAGAAGATGACTTGAAATTCTCTATATCTTAGAAGATGATTTAAGATTGGTGTGACTCCACAGTTGTTATGTTTAATAGTTTTTTTGTTTTTTTTGCAAGATTTCACATATTAGTATGTATGGAAAAGAGCGTAAAATACCCTCGAAGTTTGGAAATAGTACAAAACTACCTTCCATCCATCTATTGGCTCCAAATTACACTTCTCATCCACTTTTGAGTTCAAAATTGATCACTTATGTAACAGTTTTAAATTTAAACTATTTAAATATTTTTTTAAATACTTGGCGCTCAGCTATTTGTTATAATTTAATTTATTAATATAATTTATAAACAAACTCACTACCCACCCATTACTAATTAAACTCCATCCAATTAATAAACTCACCCCAAATCCACCTTATTAAACAAAACCTTGAACCCTTTCTTTCTAAGATTGTGTTCTTCTCAGTAAAACTTCCTACGTTTAAAAAATTCCTTCATTGATTTTCAAGGTTTAGATAAATTAATTTTAATAAGTGTACTAATTCAGTAAACTAGTATAATTAATATTATTTAGAGATTCAACTGGTGTGGAAGTCCAATTAGAAATGAATTGTCTATGGAAAGTCTGATTGAAATTGTACTAATACATTATTAATGTTGCTACTATTTTTTACTAGGAGAAATTGACTGACAAGAGCACAAACAATTGTTTTGTTTAATAGGTGGATTTGGGGTAGCTTTATTAATTAGATGATAAAGATCCGATCAAGTATAATTAGGTCAAGTAATGTTCAATGACCTTATAGATTCATGTCTTGTGTACTATGTAATAATTTATGGTTGAGATCCATTTAAATTATATACTAATTATGATAACAAAAACAACAACACTGTCAATTTTTTCTTTTTTTGAAACATTCAAATAAAGCTATTACGTGTAACCAAGCTAATATATTCAAGAAAAAGAATTTAAGATTGACGGGAATATACGAACTTTCTGACTTTTTACCCGCCAAACTTCTTCGCGAGTAATTTCACACTTCCTTTCTCTAAATCTATATATATATATAAAGCAGAAACATTGGTCAGCTGATGTGGCATAGCTAAAAAATCAGCATTTCAATTTTCCTTTTTTCCTATTTTTTTTATTTTTTACTAATTATTTCTACATAAATTATATTATTAAATAAATTGTAACTGAACCCATAAATTCTTCTTTTTCTAAAATGGCTATCCTCACTAATTGTACTATTTACTTTTCCAAAACGGCTGCTTCCATGATCTTTCAATTATTTTGACAATTCAAATTATCATTTCATACATGTGCTATATATAAGCATTTTTTCTTTTCAATTTTATTTCATGTAACCTAAAGATTATGTTTATTTATTTGTATATTTCTTATCATTGTTTATTACATGTATTTTCATTGTAAGAATTTCATTTTGATTTGTAATTTCATGGTTTTTTTACATTGCTCCGTCTAAATATGTTTATAGATGGTCATTTAAAATGATCACCACATATCTTTCCAACTATTACAATTATATTACTGGAAGATTGAATTCAAGTGATGTTAAATTATAAGGAGAAATTGCTTTTGACGTTCGATGAGATGGTCATAGAAAAATTATGTGAGTTGCTTCAAAAAGATCGCTGCAAAAAGTATCTTTGTAAGGTATGACTACTTTGAATTTGATGACCCTATTAGAGGTTTGATTAGGAACATGAACGGATGATAGAGCATATTGTCTACGTAAGTTTAAAGGCATCCATCAAATTATGATAAAATTTTAGGTGTTCTTAGTACATGTTTTAGTAGGTCATTTTATTGGTGGTGCAACTGCTACTTACTTGTGAATATATTTGATGCAGGAAGTTCTAGCATCTTTTTAGAGTGGACGCAATTCATATGTTTACACAATAAATAAGGAGGACAATATTCAATATAATTTTATATATTTCACTTTTTTTGTTATTATTTTATTTTATTGTACCATAAATTTTTACCTGTGAGGGTATATAATAACTCATATTTCTTCCTTTTAATTTGTTTGTCTTATATTTTTTTAATCCATTTCAAAGAAAAAATGTATCTTTTCCTTTTTACTACATTATATTATATATATATATATATATATATATATATATATATATATATATATATATATATATATATATAGAGAGAGAGAGAGAGAGAGAGGGGTAGATGAAACAGAAAACAAGAGGAAGCAGAGGACTGTGGAGTTGAAAAAGGTAGAAAAACAATACTTACACGGATGAGCTTAAATTATCTACCCTTTGGAAATTTTTATGAGATATCATAATTATCCTTAATGCTTTAGGTTTGATGTATTATAACTTTGTAGCTTTTTAAGTCATACCTGATTGTTTATTAATACTTTTTACGTTTTACTTAATAGTAGATTTTTATTAGTTTTTCGATATTACAATACGTACAAATTTTTATTTTGTGGTTTTAATCTTTTAAATACAAGTTTGCTTTGTGAGCAAGTTAAAAATTTATATGTTGGCAAAAAACTCATGTTATAGATGTTCCGTTGTCAAAGAAAATACTTGCTTCACTTACAGTTGATGAACTTTATAAAAGCTTTACATTTATTATCACTTTGCTCAATATTGACAATGGACAGTGGAGCTTTTGATTCCATTTAGAAAATATTTGGACACAGATTACAAAAGTTCAATACTTCAATTACCAATCTTAATTATCACGATATCATTTTCTCGTATGAATTTCTTGAAGGTCATAAATAACTTTTAAATTATGGAAGTACTTCTCCATGATCCTTATGTTGTTACTAACTATAATTAATGACGACTTTCCTGTCTTTTACGACAATATTAGTCTATCCAATTGCTTATAGTGACATTCACATATTTATACCTCCTAAATGTCATTTCAAATTTATAATACCAAATAATATTTTACTTATAATTTTTACACTTTATCAGAATTTTCTCATCATAAGTTTTTTATTTGATCACAACTCACAAGTGAAAAAACATGAAATACATAAGGAAACATGTTCTTATCTAACTGGGGAGAAAGTGATAAATCTGAGAATAGATTTTAAACTATTTGTACTTGATGATTGTAACATCATTATTTGCTAAGAAGGTAAAAGAAAAACGAATCAGTTAATTTTTATCCTTATATTTTATTTTTTTTATTTTGAAAATATTTTCCTTTCTGATTTTAATTTTTATTCTACTAACATGTGTATTCTCATTTTTCAATAAAAAGATTTTGTACTCTTACCTAACAGGGGAGAAGATAAAAGGATTGAATTTTTTGTAAAACTAATTATTGGATGATTTCGACATCAATTATTACTAAGAAGGTAAAATAAAATAAATTATTTTGCAAAATATATAATTTATTTTGATAAAGAATACACTATCCTTATTTTTAAAATATTAAATTTATTAAGTGTTATTTTCTCTCATCATTTTAAAATATTCTTCATAATATAATTTAAATATATGATAATTTAATTAAAATTGATTAGAGAGGAAATATTGATTCTTTTACTATCGCTCGTAGAGCGATCAAGTTCCCTAGTTTTGAAGTAATCTTTAATAATAGATCAAACTTAAATACATCATTGAGTTCTAAATAATAATTCAACGAAAGAACATGATTAATAGATTAAAAAAAACTTAATTAGAGGTTTTCAAATAATTATAAAAATATGTTTATTCAGATTCTTCAAAAAGTGTTGAATTCTTTAAATTAGTATAATTTAAAAAATTTAATACAAGTACGAGGTTTGGCAGGTATAAAAGTCGGGATGTCCACATATTCTCCTCCGTCTTATTTTTTTCTTGAAAATATTAGCTAGGGTGCACTTAATTGTTTTTTATAGTATTAAAAAATTAAAATAATTGACGAGTTTGTTGTTTTTATTACTAAGATGAGTATATAATTTAAATGGATCTCAATTATAGATTATTATATAGTACACATGACATGAATATAAGGTCCCTGACCTAATTATATTTGACCGGATCTTTATCCTTGTTAATTGGGTGAAATTTAATTAGTAATGGTTGGGTAATAAGTAAGTTTATAAATTATATTAATAAGTTAAATTATAACAAATAGTCGAGCACCACGTATTTAAAAAAATATTTACATAATTTAAATTTAAAACCATTAAATAAGTGGTCAATTTTGAACCTATAGGTGAATGGCAAGGGTATTTTAGAACCAAGAGGTAGATGAGAATTGAATTTTGAAGCCTATAGGTAGATGGAGGATAGTTTTTTAACATTTCTAATACTTCAAAGGTATTTTAGGTCCTTTTCAGTATAGTATGTGTACACCTAAAGTTGTAAGCACACAAAAAATCATGAAATTTGTCTAATAAGCTTGGACAGGAGAATCAACATGGCATAAGAAAACTTGTATTTTCTGCAATTGCTAGGTAAAGCATGGCATCTTGTTGACATTTCTCCAGGAAGCCTCCTCTTGTCACTTCACCCAGATTCCGATATTCTATAACCTCTTAAATTCATTATCCAATGATCTGATGTTGCTTGCATGGTAAATGAAATTTCCAATCTCTTGCTCAATTATTTTGGATCAATAAATCTATGACCTTTTCTACAACTTGAGATAAGAATTGGAACATTTCAGCACGTGATGAATTAAAGTATTGGTAGTAAAAAGTATCGAGATGGAGCAGAAAGTTTTTTTAACCACACATTTTGTGAAAAACGTATTAAAGGAACAATTAAATTCCTTTGTATGATATACTATCAAGTAAATCAACCAATGGCATATGATCATCTTATGATTAATGGTATCAACGTCATATGATACTTGAATTTGTCTTGGAGGGTCTTGTGATTTCTAATTTAAGGACGATGTTTGTTCCCTGACTCTTTTCTTCAAATCTATACTCTTGACTTTCCTTCTACATGTTTTAAAGAAAAACAGATAAGTAGTTAAGTTTGAAGTACAAAAAATGTGAACTAGAGTTGGTAGCAGATTGATAATTGAACAACGTCATGATGAAGAAGTGCGGCCTTATATTCATGAATTATTGAAAGCTCAGAGTTGCTTTCAACCCCAAACATTTGAAGATGACAATTCTATTGACACTGTCGATGAACTGAACAATGAGCCAGGTTCTATCTTGTTTTATTGATGATAATTTAGTCATGTTTGGAAATGTTTCAGGTATACTAAAAAGGGGAAGAAGCTACTATTACTTTGTTTCTACTCATTCACCTGATTCTATATATTTGTTGAATTGTTGGTCATTGTTGAAATCAAGCATAGAAATTGTACTTAATTCTTTCTCTGTTGACTATCATACAATTGAGTTCTAAATCTATTTCAGGTGCTTCAGAGGCGATAAAGTTCATGGACATACTTTATTAAAAGATGTTTGAATCTATCCTTAGGAAAGACAATTGTTGTGCAATTTAATCAATCAATTAGAAAGGAGGATCGAAAGCTGGCTAATTTTCTAGGCATCATTTCAAGGAAAATTAATTGTCACTAAAAGTCTCTTTTGGTGTAGTGAATGACCAAGAAATTCTTTAAATAGAATAATGAAAATCGTCATAGTACAATACCACTATCTTAAAATTATGGACTGAAATCACCGTTTAAACAAATATTTGTGTATGCAATCTTATCCGTGTTTAAATGTATTCTTGACTGCGCTAAAAAAATAAAAATAAATACTATTAAAAATAACAAATAAAATAAATAGTAACAAAATTAACGAATAAAATGAATGACATATAAAAATGCAATTTAACATAAAATAATAATTTAATCAAAGACAATATTCACAACATATTCAATTGATTGTGACAAAAATAATGTAATTAAAACTAACTGATAAAAAATTCTCAAGGATAAATATCAATAAACTTATTTAAACTTATAAAAATTGTATTTTGAATTATTGGATATATGAAATTTAAAATTTACGAATTTTAAAAATGTTATGCCAAAACTAGGTGTCAACACCTACATTAATGAAACAATGTAAGCCCAAATATGCATTGGTATGTACTAACTATGATACCAATGCATAAGAGTTATGAAATCATTCTAAAAAGAACTTTACTTGACATGCAATGATCAAACTAAATCATAAGATAAAAGGGTTAGAAACACAAACCATAGTCATGGTCAAACCAAACATCTTTTAAACACTAGCTTAGTTCATTATTGTGGGATGTTTATCGTTAACCAACATAGACCATATGAGTTGTAACATGAAATTTGATGGTTGTCCAACACCGAGAAGAAATGACCTCACTTGACAAGGTAAAAATCATGAGTCTTGAACTAAAGTGAATCCAATAACTAATTAATGCTTATTTGAGACAACATCTCATGATGGCACATAGTTATGGGATAAGAATAATTCTACTAGAAACTCGGTCTCTACTAAAAGTTATGAAATCATGCTAAAAAGAACTTTACTTGACATGCAATGATCAAACCAGATCATAAGATAAAAGGTTTAGAAACACAAACCATAGTCATGGTCAAGGCAAGCCAAACATCTTTAATACACTAGCTTAGTTCATTATTGTGGGATGTTTACCGTTAACCAACATAGACCATATGAGTTATAACATGGAATCTAATGGTTGTCCAACACCGAAAAGAAATGACCTTACTTGACAAAATTTAAGAATCATGAGTCTTGAACTAAAGTGAATCCACTAGCATTATTTGAGACAACATCTCATGGTGGCACGTAGTTATGGGATAAGGACAATTCTACTAGAAACTTGGTCTATACTAATGGGAGAGCTTCCATCTCAATTACCTCTCGGTGTAGAGCAAAAATCTCACGGAATAGTCATTAATTTAATTTGTTTAGAATATATATATATATATATATATATATATAACCATATTGCCGCGCCCCATTTTTCTGAAAAATGGATATTTTGCACAGGCTAATAACTTTTTTGGGATTTGGGTTTTCAAGAGTCGCCACCTAACGAATTAAGGCGTGTTAGGGAATCTATATAACCTAACTAAGTCTAGTCAAGGTCAACGAATCAGAGATCGGGTAAGGGTTCAAATTACCTCGAAGGGAAGGTGTTAGGCATCCCTCGAGGTCCACAAGTGTGGGTCCCGAACGTATCTCATGCAATTTATGCGGGGGTTACAAGTAGCAATCAGGGTCACTATTTATTGATTTATTAACTAAGTTATCTAGACTAAGTCATAAAGTAAGAATCTAAATTCTCAATTTAATTAAAGAGGTTTGAAGTAGTCAAATAATCATATAAGAGAAATTATACTTATTAACATGTGTAAAATAGGTTAACTAAATAGAATATTTATAGACAAATAATTTTTTTTAACTATGAGACTCCATTAAAAGGAAAAAAAACAGAAGTACTAACAAATAGTCACAACTTTAAACTAATCTTTAAAATGATGACGAAATTTTTCTTTTTATTCTAGAGATATTGTAATTCTAGTTATCCCAAACACATAAAATTATAAAACAAGATGACTTTATTTAGCATGTGACTATAGATAAGGATTGATATATACAAACTAGTAAAGCCACCAAATTCACTAATTAAATTTAATAAAATATGTTTTGATGCCATCAAACAAGAAAATAAGCACTTGTAATATTGACAATTAAAGAGGGAAGAGACTAACTTGATTGCTTCCACTAGAATACTTAAAGTAACATAAATAAAAGGAGAAACAGAGTTTAAAATTAGAAGATAATGAATTTAGAAACTAACCTTGTTGCTTCCAAGCTAAATGCTTAAAATGTGTTGTGCAATATAGAAGTTTAAATAAAGCAATAATACATAATATAGAAGTTTAAATAAAGCAATAATACATAAAGTTAAAGTTGAGAGAGTGAGTCGGGATCATGTATGACAAGGCTAAAAATGGGCCCAATGTGATGTTACTCTCTCCATTCTATTTTTTATGAACAATCTTTTTAAACGTCTTATGACAAGACAAAAAAAGTTTTTAAAGAGATCATTTAGGAATACTAAATAAAATATTTTGATATTTTTAAAAGTTATGTAAAACATAGAAATATATATAGTTAATTTTTTAGTGAAATTTTGTTGATGATTTAACAAAACTAGAAAAAGTTGTCAAGTCTTTGAGATTTTTAAAACGGTGACGTATAAAAATGAGAATAAGAAAGGAGTAACAATTGACTTTATCCTTACAAATTAATAATGTGCTTCGTACGAGAAGTCAACTATAGCCTGTCTTGTTTCATCATCTCCCGAGGCGTACCTGATGCACTTGAGGCGGAGACTTCACTTGAGCTCAGCTTCACGCATTGACCCTCCGCTAGTTGTGATTGAACTCCAAGCAACGTCATCCATCATTGTTATGTACTTTAAAAAAGGTGAGCGTATATATGTTCTTTATGGTTTACTAATCAAAAAAAGAAAAATTATAAATAAAGTATGTTAATATAATTAAACTAAACACATAAGAAAGAAAAGAAAACACATCTGCAACTCGTGCTACCTTACAATTAGAGATAAAGCCTTAAAGACACTTAGAAATGCTTACCCATTAAAATACTAGGTTAATCATTAGCCAATTTATAATCAAATTTCATTCCCAACTAATTTAACCATCAAGGGACTCTATCTAAAAAGTGAAATGTATCTAAATAATTTATATCCAAGAAATATTGCATGATTGCAATAAATAAGATGATAAAAATATCATGGTTATCTCAACATTAATGAATCAAGGGAAAATAACTTATTAGGTGAAACTTTAATTTTTTATAAAAAAAAAAGTCACAATTTGTTGACAAAACAATTTTAACAAGTTACAACCTAAATCAAACAAAATATTAACAAGCAGATAATTGAGCATAATAAGAAAAAAAGAGGTTATATCTAAATCAAGACAGACAATAAAGAAAGTTAACTACTATAAACAAACATCTTCATAAAATAATCATTAATTAAGTAATGGTAGCAAAGTACAAACTTTATATCAACAACTTCATATAAACTTCAAATTTTATTAAATACTGATTCTCCCAGTGATATCTTCAACAAATATTCCAACAAAAGATATTGACTACTATAGAGGTGTTAAAAGATAGCACATATTTAAAATACATACTCACTTCATGAACTTCTCAACAAAGCAATTAACCACAAATTATTATACTAAAAGG
Source organism: Solanum neorickii (assembly GCA_027704865.1). NCBI lineage: Eukaryota > Viridiplantae > Streptophyta > Magnoliopsida > Solanales > Solanaceae > Solanum > Solanum neorickii. Next base: position 20,761,886 of record JAKWJC010000365.1, read on the forward strand.
GTAACTTAAGCTAGCTTCTCAAAGTATTAGATAAAGTTCACTTTTCTTTATATATATATATATATATATATATATATATATATAAAGAAAAGTGAACTTTATCTAATACTTTGAGGAACGAGAGGTACTTAAGTTTTTTTTTTTTGCATTTCTCCTCTAGCCATTGTTTATCGACCATGAAAACTGACATGTGACCTAACTTAAACCAATATCTTATACATTAAACATCCAGAAATGAACATAAAACTATAATCATGCCCTCAAAGTGTAAGTATTTGTTTGATATAAAAACAAGCGAAGACGACGATGTTTAATCTAGGCTATGAGAAAAGTTTGAAATAAAGTGTCTATCATACAAAACATAGACCATACATTATACGGATACAAAAAAAATGAGAGAGTACAAATCAACTAGGTAGAAGAAGAGGGGTAGCTTTTCAACAATGAAAATTTTACGGGCAGCAACCCATCTATCTAGAACACGAAAAAGAGAAGAAAGATACAACCTTGGAATGTGCTAAGAACGCAAAACTTTCTCCTTTTGGATCGACCAAGAATAGTGAATGAATCTTTTTCGAACTTGCGAGCAAGTGAGTAGTGTCGCCTTCACCAATTTGATCACCACCGGAATTGACTCTTGCGGAGACATCCGCAAGTATTTAAATCTCGATCTAAATGGACCTTTGATTCGAAGACATTGATTTGGACAAGAAAACTCGTAGTGTTGAAAGCTGCTGATTATGATCTTTTCATGATGGAATTTTAGGTGTTTTTTCATGGCTTTGGTGGAGAAAAATGTTGAAGTTTTCCTCCCAAGTATGATGATCTATATCCATCCTCTTGTTGGTTAATACTAGTCTAGCTTCTATGGAGAAAAAAAGAAGACGTTATAAGGGAATTAAAAAAAAGAAAAGGTTGATCTCAAGGAAGTATTTTGGGTGAGGAAATTATATTCTTCCCATAAAAGAGAATGTAGGAGAATTCTATGGGTATGAAAAGTTTTAACTAAAATTTAAAATTTAAAATATTATGAAATATGGATAATTGTATCTAAATAAAATTCTACCAAAAATATATACATGGCAACTATCCAATTACCAAGTAAAAGAAATATTATTAAATCAATAATTATTTTATTACAAAAAATAAACTTCTAATATTTAACAGTGAAAAATATTCAGCATTTATAAATAATCCTAGTAAGAGATAGCCCGTGCAAGCACGGGCCCAACAATAATAATTTATTTGTGTATGTATTATTAGAATAGTAGAATGTTTGAGCTAACAATTTGTAATTTGTGGATTTCTATTTGTTAGGTAAATTTTAAATGATAACTATAGCAAGTTTTTGAAAGTCCTTATGATGCACACATCGTTCGTAATTGAATATTTTCTTTGTGATATTTTTCTTGTGAAATTGAAATTTATTGCATTCTAACGCTATACCAAGAGGTTTCTTTACCGTAATGAAATCAATGATCATAATACACCATCAATGGTGCCATTAGGACTCTTAGCAAGCAATTCTATTTTTCTTTTTCTCCTCATACTTTTCAGCTGGAGAATTAAACAAAATTTCAGCACATACTCCACCAGCCAAATCAATAGAGTGGTGATCCTTCATACTCATTACTCGACAATCTCATCATTTGCATTACGGTCAATGTGTCAAATAAATAGACAAATTTCATCTCTGCAATGACAGAAGCTGCAACATCCCTCGAATAGAACAAGAAACACGACATATTTCCAACGAAATCCTACATCCAACAATTCAGAAAACAATCAGTGCGTTGGGAAACTAATGTTTGTTGTTCAAGTTTTCTATTTGAGCAATGCATCGTGTAGCCATTGTTCGATTAAGAAAGCTCACAGTATATACACTATTTGCTTCCCCACAAATCTCAGTGTGCAAAGCAATATTTTCATAGTAATAAGAAAAATTCCACCAGTCTAAATCATGAAGGATGAATGGATTGGCAAATTGTAACAAAGATAGGAAAAACATAAAAATGTAGATTTAATATTTGATTCAGTACGTATTGTGTAACCATTTTATTTAAAATGCATACTGCGTTAAGGATAACAAGAAGTAGTCTTTCGTATTTGTTCAATATAAGCACTTGCTTAGGTAATAGGTTGTTCCTTCAAGGAATGTATTAGGAACCATATAATCATCGCAAATATAACAAATCTAATGATTTAGGTTCAAGACATTGCAAAAGATAATCAATCTCACACAACTGAAAATATGTCAAACGATCCACGAAAAAAAATAGAGAGAAGGCATTTATAGAGAGAGATATGAGGACAAACAAGATGGATAGCTGCTTGAGAGACCGCTCAAGAAATGCAAAGATGTTTGATATACTATTCTTTGAGCATTGATGAAAATTTTTACAATACCAGAAGAATTAGATAAGTATCCTCTATTTGGATTGTTCTGTAGCAAAAAGTCGTTGAATCGGGTAGTTACTGTCATTCATGGTGTAATTTGTAAAGAACAAAAACTTCTTAATAGGTTTAAATAGGAAATAAAAGTTAGCCGTATGATTTCCATTTTAGAAATTTAAGAGAATAAAACATATCTTCCTGACAAGTTAATAACAACTGAGCAGGAGATTGAAAATAAATAGCAAGAAAAGATAATGAGACTACACCTTGTGTATGACCCCAGAAAAAATAGCAGATGCAGCGATTGCTACCATAACACTGTTGTTGCAGCATCATAGGATATGCGCTCGCCATCAAGTGTCATTACATACTTGAGAACAAAGAATGGGACTTGACAGGCTGCTCTATATAGCATGGGAGCATTGACAAAAAGGCAGATTTGATATCATTCTGAAAATTACAAAATGTAAGTATTAGCTCTACACATCAGAAATTGTAGAACAGAAGAATTAGCTTTACAATAAGAAATTTTTTCCATGAAAAAGATTGATTTATCAAAGTAACAGTCAACGCACTTACAATAGTTACAGTACATTGAATTTAGATTTCTTTTTCTTATATTGTTCTATGTTTTGCAGAAAAAGAATCCTTATTTATTTCAGTTAAGATCTATAACTGATCAATGCAAACACTAAACATGTAATGTATCAAAAGTGTCCAAGCTAAACTTAAGCCATTCATACTGATCAGTGCAAACACACATATATTTCCTTAAGAAGGGCAAGAAGGACAATTGACACACAAAAGCACCACTCTGGACTACCTACCATTGATACAAACAACTACTCCATAGTGCATTTAACTATATATATTTCCTTGAGTAGGAATTTTAACTATATATTATCACTGTACACCTTAGAATGCTATTACGTACGCCTATGTGATGCAGAGTTCGTCCTAGACTTATTGGCTTATAATATTGCATTTTGATGCTATACCAAGAGGTTTCTTTACCGATGAAGAGAATGAAATCAATGATCATAATACACCATCAGTGGTGCCATCAGGACTCTTAGCAAGAAATTCTATTTTTCTTTTTCTCCTCATACTTTTCTGCTGGAGAATCAAACAAAATTTCAGCACATACTCCACCAGCCAAATCAATAGAGTGGTGATCCTTCATACTCATTACTCGACAATCTCATCATTTGCATTACGGTCAATGTGTCAAATAAATAGATAAATTTCATCTCTACAATCACAGAAGCTGCAACATCCCTCGAATAGAACAAGAAACACGACATATTTTCAACGAAATCCTACATCCAACAATTCAGAAAACAATCAGTGCGTTGGGCAACTAATGTTTGTTGTGCAAGTTTTCTATTTGAGCAATGCATCGTGTAGCCATTGTTCAATTAAGAAAGCTCATAGTATATACACTATTTGCTTCCCCACAAATCTGAGTGTGCAAAGTAATATTTTCATAGTAATAAGAAAAATTCCACCAGTCTAAATCATGCAGAAGGATGAATGGATTGGCAAATTGTAACAAAGACAGGAAAAATATAAAAATGTAGATTTAATATTTGATTCAGTACGTATTGTGTAACCATTTTATTTAAAATGCATACTGCGTTAAGGATAACAAGAAGTAGTCTTTCGTATTTGTTCAATATAAGCACTTGCTTAGGTAATAGGTTGTTCCTTCAAGGAATGTATTAGGAACCATATAATCATCGCAAATATAACAAATCTAATGATTTAGGTTCAAGACATTGCAAAAGATAATCAATCTCACACAACTGAAAATAAGTCAAACGATCCTTGAAAAAAAAATAGAGGGAAGGCATTTATAGAGAGAGATATGAGGACAAACAAGATGGATAGCTGCTTGAGAGACCGCTCAAGAAATGCAAAGAAGAGGGATATGGTTAGTGATGACGATATAGCACACATAGAGTTCCTTCTCACTTTTGAATCTCAGGATTGCCACACGAAAGAGGTTGGCCCCTTCAGAAGGTGACATAATTGTACTGCCAACTCGACGACGCCTTTTTAGTTCATCTTCGTTTCCTAGTTGCCGAACTACACGAGTGTCATCAACTTAGATAACTCCAGCCACCTAGTAGTTTAAGAAGAAAAATACAAAAGGTAGCAGGCAAAAGCTACTTTTGATATTGAAAATCATCACATTTAGTATTACTGTGACAACTCTCTCTCTCTCTCTCTCTCTCTATATATATATATATATATATATATATATATATATATATATATAATGTGGTTATTCTTTGTAACAACCTGTTTAGTCGTTTTGAGCAGCAGATTTTATTTCTGGAAAAACAGGTTGAGGCGACGGACCCCACGACGGACCGTCATGGGCACGACGGACCGTTGCAGGGTCTCGTTTCAAAACACTTAGAAAAACTGAAATTGGGTACTGAAAATTGACTCTCTGAACTTCGTAACGAAATGGTAGGATGGACCGTCACGGGTGTGACGGACCGTCACAGAGTCTTCAGTGGAAATCCACTCTCTGGACCTTGCGACGACCTGCAGGACGGACCGTCGCAGGCACGACGGGCCGTCGCAGGTTGCGCAATCCCAGTCTGGGTCGGATTTCTTTATACGTTTTAAGGGACGTTTTTGACTATTCCTGCTTTAATTATAAAGTTAGTGGGTTAATTCTAATAAGTCTAATTACTTGGGGGTTAAAAGAGGTAACCTTAAGTTAATTAGTGGGTTATTATTGCCATATTTTATTCTTAATTATATACTAATTAGGGTAAAAGAAAGAGGGTTGGAATAAAGAAAATAAAAAGAACAAGGAGAAGGAAAGAGAAACGATAGAGAGAGGATCGAACGAGAGGAAAAACACAAAGCTTGGGAATTTGCTTGCTTGATCACGAATCTCAGTGGAGGTAGGTTATGGTTTTTATGCTTTCAAAGTAAACTCTTAATAGAGAATGATATGTATTTGGTAGTATTGTAAACCCTTCTATGTGCTTAATTGTATGCATGCATGAATGTGATTATATGATTGTGATGAAATAAGCATGATGAAGCTATTGAATCCCAAATCTTGATAAAAACCTAATCTCTTGATAATGATGATGCTTTGGTATGAAAGAAGGCTTGATGAACTAAAGTAATGAGATTGATGATGCCTTGGTATTAAAAAAGGCTTGATGAACTAAAGTAATGAGATTGATGATGCCTTGGTATAAGAGAAGGCTTGATGAATTGATAGAATGAGATTAGGGGATCGGGTGTCACGAACCGACACGTAGATTTAGGGGACCGGGTGTCACGAACTGACACGTAGATTTAGAGGACCGGGTGTCACGAACCGACACGTAGATTTAGGGGATCGGATGTCACGAACCGACACGTAGATTTAGGGGACCGGGTGTCACGAACCGACACATAGATTTAGGGGATCGGGTGTCATGAACCGACACGTAGATTTAGGGGATCGGGTGTCACGAACCGACACGTAGATTTAGGGGATCGGGTGTCACGAACCGAAACGTAGAAGTAGGGGATCGGAGTGTCACGTACCGACACAAGAGGATTAATGAATATGAGGGAGCGGAGTGTCACGTACCGACACAAGAGAAATAAAGATAATGAATCTTGAAAGATGTTAATATACTCAATCTAATGAACATAATTCCCAAATGATTATGGTATTGAGGCTTGAGTCCTCATGTGTGAACTTGACGGTAATTGCGGATGATATAGTACTTGTTGTTGCTACATGTTGAGTAATCATAGTTGATTTTATGATATTACTTGGTATATATTGATTTCTATTTTGAGTTGGCCGATGATATCTACTCAGTACCCGTGTTTTGTACTGACCCCTACTTTTATGTTTTCTTCTTGTTATTTAGGGAGTGCAGCAAACGTACCGTCATCTTTGACTCAACAGTAACTCTAGCCAGTCTTCATTACACCGGATTTCAGGGTGAGCTAATGCTTCTAGCTTGGACTGGTCTTCCTCTTCATGTCTTGATGCCTTGATGTTCCGGCATGGACTAGCCTTTACTTGTTTTAGCTTTTAGAATACTCTTAGTGTAGTCATTTGATTATAGATGTTCTTGTGGTGATGACTTCCAGATTTTGGGGATAATAATAGTTATTGAATTGGTTTTTATTAATGAGTTTAAGTCTTCCGCATTACTTTCTGTTGATATTATATTGAAATGTTAAGGTTTAGATTGGTTGGTTCGCTCACATAGGAGGGTAAGTGTGGATGCCAGTCGCGGCCCGGTTTTGGGTCGTGACAAACTTGGTATCAGAGCATTAGGTTCGTTGGTCTCATCACACAAGAACGAGTCTAGTAGAGTCTTAAGGAACGGTAGGGGGACGCCTTTACTTTTCTTTGAGAAGCTATAAGACTTTAGGAAAATTCCATTCTTTCATTCTTTCTTTCGTGCTATTACTTGGATCCAATTGGTATCTAGGTGATACAAATTGGTATCTGACCATCTTCACTCTATTTCGCAGATGGTTAGAACTAGAGCAACGACTGCGCCAACATCAACATCGGCAAGACAAGAAGCGTCTGAGCCAGCCACTGGGGCTGTAGCTCGAGGAAGAGTAACGGCAAGAGGCTGTGGTAGAGTTCGTGAGAGGACGTCCTCTAGAGGAAGAGGACGAGCACCTAGCCCATCTGATACTAGGGCAGTGACTCCTCCACCGACTGAAGAGGTAGTGATAGAGGGTGAGGAAGGGGAAACTGAACAAGTACAGAATGAGGGATTGCCTCCCCAACCTACCCCAGACATGATCAATCAGGTTCTTGCTTATCTTAGTGGGTTATCTGATCAAGGTCAAGCACCTCCAGTGCTTTCTGCACCAGCACCTCAGGGTCCGGAGGTACAACATGCGGCTACTGCGGCTCCTCGTATGGATGCCTCATTGGACATAGGCACGTTTCCACGTCTGACTACTGGGCCTATAATGACAAATGATCAGCATGAACTTTTCAGTAAGTTCTTGAAATTGAAACCTCCAGTCTTCAAGGGTGCTGAATCTGAGGATGCTTACGATTTTCTGGTTGACTGTCATGAGCTACTACACAAGATGGGTATAGTAGAACGGTTTGGTGTTGAGTTCGTGAGTTATTAGTTTCAAGGGAACGCCAAAATGTGGTGGCGGTCACATGTTGAGTGTCAACCAACAGAGGCACCACCTATGACTTGGGCCTCATTCTCTAGCTTGTTTATGGAGAAGTATGTTCCCCAGACTTTGAGGGATAGGAAAAGGGATGAGTTCTTGAGCCTAGAGCAAGGTAGGATGTCGGTCAATGCATATGAGGCTAAGTTTCGTGCACTATCCAGATATGCCACCCAACTTTGTTTCAGTCCACAAGAGCGGATTCGTCGTTCTGTGAACGGGTTGAGGTCAAAGTTGCGGATTTCAGCCTTACAGGTAGCGGCTACGGCAAAATCCTTCCAAGAAGTGGTAGATTTCGTGGTAGAGGTGGAAGGAGTGAAGCCAGATGAATTCACCATGGCATCGACATCAAAGAGGTTTCGAAAGGGAGGTGAGTTTGATGGTTCTTACTCTAGAGGACAGGGTTCCGGAGGTTACTCAGTTCGACCCATTCAGTCTTCACTACAGATTGTAGTTGGGGGTCCACCTCAGACCGGTCAAAACTCTTCTGAGCGACCTATGCTTGACTCTAGAGAGTGTTATGGATGTGGGGAGACTGGACATATTAGGAGGAATTGTCCCAAACAGAGTTATAGACCCCCAATAGCTAGAGGTAGAGGTGGTCATGGTAGAGGCCGTTATTCTAGAGGACGTGGTGGTCGAGGTAATGGTAGTCACCAAAACGGCCGGGGTGATGGGCAAACTGGAGCCACTACATCACAACATGGTAGGGGAAACGGACAAACAAACAAAAGGGCCCATTGTTATGCTTTCCCTGGGAGATCGGAGGCGGAGACATCTGATGCTGTCATCACATGTAATCTTCTGATTTGTGATTGCATGGCTTCTGTATTGTTTGATCCTGGATCCACATTTTCTTATGTATCTTCCTCATTTGCTAATGGTCTAAATTTACATTGTGAATTACTTGATATGCCTATTCGTGTTTCTACTCCGGTGGGTGAGTCTGTGGTAGTTGAAAAGGTATATAGGTCTTATTTGGTGAACTTTGTGGGGAGCAACACTTATGTAGATTTGGTTATCTTAGAAATGGTTGATTTTGATGTAATTCTGGGTATGACTTGGCTTTCTCCGCAATTTGCGATCTTGGATTGTAATGCCAAAACGGTGACGTTAGCCAAGCCTAGGACAGATCCGTTAGTGTGGGAGGGTGACTACACTTCCAATCCGGTGCGTATCATCTCCTTTCTTCGTGCTAAGAAAATGGTTAGTAAAGGGTGTTTAGCTTTCTTGGCACATCTCAAGGATGACACTACCCAAGTGCCTTCAATTGAGTCGGTTTCAGTGGTCCGTGAGTTTCTGGATGTGTTCCCTGCAGATCTTCCTGGTATGCCACCAGATAGGGATATTGACTTCTGTATTGATCTTGAACCGGGTACTCGCCCCATTTCTATACCCCCTTATAGAATGGCTCCCGCGGAGTTAAGAGAGTCAAAAGCCCAACTTCAAGAGTTGTTGAGCAAAGGCTTCATTAGACCAAGTGCATCTCCTTGGGGTGCTCTGGTTTTGTTTGTAAAGAAGAAGGATGGGAGTTTTCGGATGTGCATAGACTACCGGCAGTTGAACAAGGTAACCATAAAGAACAAGTATCCTCTTCCTCGCATTGATGACTTGTTCGATCAGTTACAAGGTGCTTGTGTCTTCTCTAAGATTGACTTGAGATCCGGTTACCATCAATTGAAAATACGGGCAACGGATGTGCCAAAAACTGCTTTTAGAACCAGGTATGGGCATTACCAATTTGTAGTGATGTCTTTTGGTCTTACGAATGCCCCTGCTGCGTTCATGAGTTTGATGAACGGGATTTTTAAGCCATATTTGGATCTCTTGGTGATCGTATTTATTGATGATATACTGATATACTCTAAAAGTAAGGAGGAGCATGAGGAGCATTTGAGAATGGTATTGGAAATGTTGAGGGAGAAAAAGCTTTATGCCAAGTTCTCTAAGTGTGAGTTTTGGCTAGATGCAGTGTCCTTCTTGGGGCACGTGGTTTCTAAGGATGGAATGATGGTGGATCCTTCTAAGATTAAGACAGTGAAGAATTGGGTAAGACCTACTAATGTGTCAGAAATAAAGAGCTTTGTTGGGTTAGCTATCTACTACCGCCGATTTGTCAAGGGATTCTCTTCTATTGCTTCCCAACTGACGAACTTGACTAAGCAAAATGTTCCATTTGTATGGTCAGACGAGTGTGAAGAAAGCTTTCAGAAGCTCAAGACTTTGTTGACTACCGCACCCATTCTCACCTTGCCCGTAGAGGGTAAGGACTTCATTGTTTATTGTGATGCATCCTATTCTGGTTTGGGTGCAGTACTAATGCAAGAGAAGAATGTGATTGCTTATGCTTCAAGGCAATTAAAAGTGCATGAACGTAACTATCCAACTCATGATTTGGAATTGGCTGCGGTAGTGTTTGCATTAAAGCAATGGAGACACTATTTATATGGGGTTAAGTGTGAGGTCTACACGGATCATCGTAGCCTTCAGTATGTCTTTACTCAGAAAAATTTGAACTTTAGACAGAGGAGATGGATGGAACTACTGAAGGACTACGACATCACTATTTTGTATCATCCGGGGAAGGCGAATGCTGTAGCGGATGCTTTAAGTAGAAAGGCAGGAAGCATGGGAAGTCTAGCTCACTTGCAAGCTTCTAGACGCCCATTGGCTAGAGAAGTTCAGATTCTGGCTAACGACCTTATGAGATTAGAAGTAAATGAGAAGGGAGGATTTTTAGCTTGTGTGGAGGCAAGATCTTCCTTCCTTGACAAAATTAAGGGAAAGCAGTTTAATGATGAAAAATTGATCCGGATCCGAGATAAAGTGTTGCAAGGAGAGGCTAAAGAAGCGACAATCGATGAGGAAGGTGTTTTGAGGATTAAGGGAAGGGTATGTGTACCCCGCGTCGATGATTTGATCAACACTATTCTGACAGAGGCTCATAGTTCAAGGTATTCGATACATCCGGGTGCAACCAAGATGTATCGTGACCTAAAGCAACACTTTTGGTGGAGTAGAATGAAACGTGATATTGTTGAGTTTATTGCCAAATGTCCAAACTGTCAGCAAGTAAAGTATGAACACCAGAGGCCTGGAGGAACACTTTAGAGAATGCCCATTCCTGAATGGAAGTGGGAAAGGATTGCAATGGATTTCGTGGTTGGTCTTCCAAAGACATTGGGAAAGTTTGATTCTATTTGGGTAATTGTTGATAGGTTAACAAAGTCTGCTCACTTCATTCCGGTCAAAGTGACTTACAATGTAGAGAAGTTAGCCAAACTTTACATCTCGGAAGTGGTGCGATTGCATGGGGTTCCACTCTCCATTATATCAGATAGAGGTACGCAGTTTACTTCTAAGTTTTGGAAAACATTGCATGCGAAATTGGGTACTAGGTTGGACCTTAGTACTGCGTTCCATCCTCAGACCGATGGTCAGTCTGAGCGAACGATTCAAGTGTTGGAGGATATGCTTCGTGCATGTGTGATAGAATTTGGTGGTCATTGGGATAGCTTCTTACCCTTAGCGGAGTTCTCCTACAACAATAGCTATCACTCAAGCATTGATATGGCCCCATTTGAGGCACTATATGGGAGAAGATGTAGGTCTCCCATTGGGTGGTTTGATGCATTTGAGGTTAGACCTTGGGGTACTGACCTTTTGAGGGATTCATTAGAGAAAGTGAAATCTATTCAAGAAAAGTTGTTAGCGGCGCAAAGTAGGCAAAAGGAATATGCAGATCGAAAGGTTAGAGACTTGGAGTTCATGGAGGGTGAACAAGTCTTGTTGAAGGTTTCGCCAATGAAAGGGGTGATGCGGTTTGGTAAGCGAGGTAAACTTAGCCCGAGGTATATTGGTCTATTTGAAGTACTTAAGCGAGTAGGGGAGGTGGCTTTCGAATTAGCCTTGCCTCCAGGGCTGTCCGGAGTGCATCCGGTATTCCATGTGTCGATGTTGAAAAGATACCATGGGGATGGAAACTACATTATCCGTTGGGATTCAGTTTTGCTTGATGAGAATTTGTCTTATGAGGAGGAACCTGTTGCCATTCTAGATAGAGAAATTCGCAAGTTGAGATCAAGGGAGAATACATCCATCAAAGTTCAATGGAAGAATCGACCCGTTGAAGAAGCCACTTGGGAGAAGGAGGCAGATATGCGAGAAAGATACCCACATCTGTTTACAGATTCAGGTATTCCTTTTCGCCCTTGTTTTCCTTCTTGTGATCGTTCGGGGACGAACGATGGGTAAATTGGTATCTATTGTAACGACCTGTTTAGTCGTTTTGAGCAGCAGATTTTATTTCTGGAAAAACAGGCTGAGGCGACGGACCCCACGACGGACCGTCATGGGCACGACGGACCGTCGCAGGGTCTCGTTTCAAAACACTTAGAAAAACTGAAATTGGGTACTGAAAATCGACTCTCTGAACTTTGTAACGAAATGGCAGGACGGACCGTCACAGAGTCTTCAGTGGAAATCCACTCTCTGGACCTTGCGACGACCTGCAGGACGGACCGTCGCAGGCACGACGGGCCGTCGCAGGTTGTGCAATCCCAGTCTGGGTCGGATTTCTTTATACATTTTAAGGGATGTTTTTGACTATTCCTGCTTTAATTATAAAGTTAGTGGGTTAATTCTAATAAGTCTAATTACTTGGGGGTTAAAAGAGGTAACCTTAAGTTAATTAGTGGGTTATTATTGCCATCTTTTATTCTTAATTATATACTAATTAGGGTAAAAGAAAGAGGGTTGGAATAAAGAAAATAAAAAGAACAAGGAGAAGGAAAGAGAAACGATAGAGAGAGGATCGAACGAGAGGAAAAACACAAAGCTTGGGAATTTGCTTGCTTGATCACGAATCTCGGTGGAGGTAGGTTATGGTTTTTATGCTTTCATAGTAAACTCTTAATAGAGAATGATATGTATTGGGTAGTATTGTAAACCCTTCTATGTGCTTAATTGTATGCATGCATGAATGTGATTATATGATTGTGATGAAATAAGCATGATGAAGCTATTGAATCCCAAATCTTGATAAAAACCTAAATCTCTTGATAATGATGATGCTTTGGTATGAAAGAAGGCTTGATGAACTAAAGTAATGAGATTGATGATGCCTTGGTATAAAAGAAGGCTTGATGAACTAAAGTAATGAGATTGATGATGCCTTGGTATAAGAGAAGGCTTGATGAATTGATAGAATGAGATTAGGAGATCAGGTGTCACGAACCGACACGTAGATTTAGGGGACCGGGTGTCACGAACCGACACGTAGATTTAGGGGACCGGGTGTCACGAACCGACACGTAGATTTAGGGGATCGGGTTTCACGAACCGACACGTAGATTTAGGGGGCCGGGTGTCACGAACCGACACGTAGATTTAGGGGATCGGGTGTCACGAACCGACACGTAGATTTAGGGGATCGGGTATCACGAACCGACACATAGATTTAGGGGATCGGGTGTCACGAACCGACACGTAGAAGTAGGGGATCAGAGCGTCACGTACCGACACAAGAGGATTAATGAATATGAGGGAGCAGAGTGTCACGTACCGACACAAGAGAAATAAAGATAATGAATCTTGAAAGATGTTAATATACTCAATCTAATGAACATAATTCCCAAATGAGTATGGTATTGAGGCTTGAGTCCTCATGTGTGAACTTGACGGTAATTGCGAATGATATAGTACTTGTTGTTGCTACATGTTGAGTAATCATAGTTGATTTTATGATATTACTTGGTATATATTGATTTCTATTTTGAGTTGGCCGATGATATCTACTCAGTACCCGTGTTTTGTACTGACCCCTACTTTTATGTTTTCTTCTTGTTATTTGTGGAGTGCAGCAAACGTGCCGTCATCTTCGACTCAACAGTAACTCTAGCCAGTCTTCATTACACCGGATTTCAGGGTGAGCTAATGCTTCTAGCTTGGACTGGGTCTTCCTCTTCATGTCTTGATGCCTTGATGTTCCGGCATGGACTAGCCTTTACTTGTTTTAGCTTTTAGAATACTCTTAGTGTAGTCATTTGATTATAGATGTTCTTGTGGTGATGACTTCCAGATTTTGGGGATAATAATAGTTATTGAATTGGTTTTTATTAATGAGTTTAAGTCTTCCGCATTACTTTCTGTTGATATTATATTGAAATGTTAAGGTTTAGATTGGTTGGTTCGCTCACATAGGAGGGTAAGTGTGGGTGCCAGTCGCGGCCCGGTTTTGGGTCGTGACATTCTTTTAAATACAAAAACATTTCAACACACCGATAATACATAAAAAAATTACTCCAGCGCAAAGATGTTCTCAAAACCATAGAAAAGCATATACCAACCATGCACACACACAAGGACACGGAGAGAAACAGATTGCATACCTTCATGTAATTACGCACGTGACTCAAGCTTTCAGTCACACTCCACTTCTTGAAGTGTCCAAGGGACACCTCGAGATGGTACAGTTTTGGAGCCAAGCTCATATCAACTGAACAAACATTCTGCCCATTGACATATGGTCCCTGATGAAATTCACAGCCAATAAAAGCTAAGATCACCGTAAAAATTAGAGACGCATACATTTAAGTTAAACATATCAGACAGTTCAATGTAAAACAACATACATGAACCTAGAGATGCTCTTCCAAAGCCTTCAATTCATCAAAAAGTGCATGCTCAGTACAATCACTAGAATCCTTGCTCTTCATAAACGATACGAAGTTAGGAAATATTTTCGAGCCCCGGCAATCCCAAAACAAGTTACAAATGATATTCTACCCGTTAATATCAATGAAATAAAAAGTCAAACTCCAACAAATGCTAGCTTATTACCATGATGAATCATACAAACACAATATAGAGACAATCATGTAAACGGAAACACTGGATAGATAAACTAAATAATTACTATGTTTTATATTGAATGTCCAATTTGACTTGGCATATTAAGAGATGAGAATCTAAAGGTTAAGCGTATGAAGCACAATGGTAGCCTTTTTCCTTCTCCAAACAAGTAAGAGAAATGTGGTATTCAGTAAAGTAACGGATGATTAAAATACAAGGGGTGTTGTTTGGTTTAAAAGTTCAAAACAGAGATGAGAATCTAAAGGTGAAGCGTATGAAGCACAATGGTAGCCTTTTTGCTTCTCCAAACAAGTAAGATAAATGTTGTATTCAGTAAAGTAACGGATGATTAAAATACAAGGGGTGTTGTTTGGTTTAAAAGTTCAAAACAGAGCTTCCATTAGATTGTTATAAAAACTGTTTTCAATCAAATGCAAAGAAAGATTTTTTTCGAAATTTAAAACCAAATCTCACCTAAGACATTTGAGATAAATGATGAAATCAAAATATGTAAATTCAATTTGAAACAAAGGAAGTAAAGTGTTTTTGCTTGATCTAAAGAAAATCAAGCCACAAAAGCAAAGAGAACTATCACAAAACTTCATTTAAATGTAGCATGCAAAAATCTAAGACGAATTCACTAATCATATTCCCTCAGATTCGGATAAAACTTCGAATTTCAAATTCGAAATGGGCCGAAAATCGTGCGGCTCGCCCCAAATTCGAAACCCTAGTTTCTCTGCTTCTATAAAAGGCCCCTTTCTTCTTCAGAAAAGGGGTTGGACGATTTTTCTTTGAGAGTTGGAGAGTTATCACGAAGAGTCATAAAGATTTTTTCTTTGAGAAAACACTTCTTTTTTTTCTGTCTGTTGTGGGAGAACCATCGAGATTTTTCCTTTGGTTTTCCTCTTGTTCGTTTCGGAAGAAGAGAGAGGAGGTGTGTTATCATTTTCCAGTTCAAAGACAAAGAAACCATTAAAAAACAAAAAATAGAACAGCAAAAATACAAGAACAATGAAAAAAATGAAGGCACAATGATTGAAATTGTTGAAAAGTACAAGAAAAGCTGAACATCAATAACAAACCCAAATGAAAAAAAGAAAGGAAATATTAACACACCCATATCAAATTTGGTCAACCAAAGATAAAATTGGGGAACAATTTTTAGTGCAATTTTAGTTTGAGTAAAACAAAGTAATGAAAAAAATCAAAAGAAAGAATATAGAGAAAAATTACCCAGAATGAATGCCTGAGAAAGGAGATATATTTTGTGAGCAATGAAGTAAGATCTTGAAATAATCAAGACAGCTAAACATGAGGTGTACATTGAAGACACAAAAGCAAGACACCTAGCTATATTTGAATATTGAAAGGACAAAAATAACCTTAAATGTGATGACACAGGCATGTTGAAATAGCCTTCTTCTAATATAGTAGTAAATAAAATTAACAAATGCACATATTTATGGAGGGGAAAATAATAAGTATTTTAAATTATACATACTAAAGTATGTAGTTAAGTGGTAAAAGTAAATATAAAACTTTACAAGGAACAAGTACTATAATGCATATTTAATCTAACTTTTAAAACTTAGAAGATTTTAGGAATTATGTGGAGGAAAGAACTTCATAGGTGAATACTAATATACCTTGGAGTTTAAAGCTCAATTGTTATGATATAATCTAGACCCTGGTACTTAAAACACTAATTTTTCCTTTTGTGAATTTGGGGGAATTTGAAGGGGATAAACTTAGAGGGAATTCAAGGATTCAGGGGAATGATTTAGACTTGGTAGTTTTAGGGTTTAAAAGTATTATATGGGGCTTAGTATCAGAATGAAAATATCTCGTTTAGGCATGAATCATTTACAGAAAATACCTAAAAGGCCTTTAAAATAATTGTGGACGCCGTTGTACAATCTGGACCCTACGAACTACACTGGTTAACTGTAGAAAAGTTCAAAAACTAAAAAATTGGACCTTTTTTTACAGATGTTGTCTACGGATCGTAGGTATTCATACAGTCCGTAGACACCAACCATATAAACCAAAGTAACCCTTAAAATTTCACTAATTCTAGGAATCAACCTACGAGATCTATTTATGACTCGTATAATGGTTGATGTGACGTTTTGCTCAATGTCGAGTGAAGTATTGAAATTTGATTTTTGAAAAACTCTATCATGGTTCCATGGTTTCCTTTAGACGATCTGTAGGACATTCTACAATCTATAGTACTTCCTACGCTCTAAAGGTTGGACGCATAAAACCAGTCTCAAATAGTTATGCATTATCCTTTTCTTTTTGACTTTTCAATTTTCAAGGTGTTACAACCATAAAATATAATTTTTCAAGAGACATAATCTTTCATTAAGTAAAGCTTTCAATTCTGGGTATGCATGTCACGCTCGGTATGAATGTCACGTTCTAACCACCCTGGACGTGGCCGACACTCGAGAACCATTGATGGCCCAAGCAAACCCTTAGCCTAACTAACTTCTCAGAAAAAGACTTACATAACATAGAATAATCTTAAAAGACAAACTTAAATAAACTCAAAATATAATAGAATATTCAACTTAAGTCTAGAACATTAACATCTATGAATGAAAAGACTCGTGAACTATTGTATATATATCTATGAAGCCTCGACTACATAAATGTATGTTGGGACAGGTCCAACAACATCCTAATAACAAACACGGAATGATAAAAATAAATGAGAAATCCTCTGGAAGTAAGGAGGCTCACCAAACAATCTGGAACTCGTATGGATCAACGAAGCGCTAGATGATGATCCTAGTCACTTGTATTTGCATCATAAAATAATAAACGCGAAATGACGTCAATACATTGAATGTACGAGCATATAAGGGAAAATCTAAATTATGACTTAAGCTTGAACTGGAACTGAAGAAATAACTTACTTTTTCTCAACTAAACCTCAAGTTAACCTCAACCATTTCAATATAAAAGCAATAACAATAATATGATATAGAGAAAAGCTTTAGAATGGTAGATACTAATTCAATGTATTGAAAAAAATAATGTAACTCAGTTTGAATATAAATATATAAAATAAACTTTGTTTGGGAGATTTTCTAACCGACAACCATCACTATGAGCTATGTGATGATATAACGTCTCACACACGCTGCTAGAACTGCCCTATACCTTGTCGGGGTATATACCTCCTCAATTAAGTGGATCCCCTAAGTTATGCTTAAAAGGCAAGGAGGAATCATCTAAAAAGTATGACCCTTTCTACCCATGTTGGCTATATAGTTTATGTGGGTTGTGCATTGTTTGAACTCTCTGTCATATCGTGCTCATCACTACTCACAAAATATAACTTAGATCATATGTTTTAAAAAATATATTTCCTCATCATCAACTTTGAGATTAAAACTGAAAAGGTCTCTCTTAAGAACATTTACTCTTGGGAATACTTAGTTCTCATACATTTATTTATTTTTTAAAATGAATCTTAACTCTACTCTTCCTCAAACTCAATAACTCAAGTCTAAAAACAAGTTTAAAAGATTGTATAAGCTTCTCAGAGTGACTCAGAAGAACTCTCAAGACTTGAATCTTAACTCTACCTTGAATTTGAATTAGGAATTCAAGGGTTATGATTCATGTTAACAAAGATTTTGAGTGTGGATATCAAATAGAGAACATATCAACGATTCAAGGGCACGTACACCAAAAAAAGGACGAAAGGGTAGCAGACCTGGCGATCCTGGCGCACTGAGTGGCGTGAGGCGCCAGCCTCCAAACTACAACAAGCGGGTTTGGGTGCATTGAGTGGTGTGGATCCCAGGACCTTTACTACGGAAACTCACTTGGGGCGCACCTAGTGGCGCGACGCCCCACCCCTTTTCCTAGAAATTTTGACAAATTTTGTTGCTTCAATTTCATGTCTAACTCCTCTAGAATCGAACGATTCCCCACAAACTTATAGATTCTTAGATCCGACATAGTTACAATGAAATCCACTCTAAATTACTCGAGAAACAACACTCGAACATAAGATCCTCATCTCAATAACCCAACGGAATCTCAAACTTAAAGAATAGATCACAAACTTCAAGAAACTCATCAAGAACTCAAATTTATCGAAATTTATGGATGGATTCAAATATGTAAATCATGATTGGAGTGTGGGTGAGCAAATCCAACACTATGAAATCTTACATACCTTAATTTGACAAAATCCCTCGACAAATCTCCTGAATCTTGACGAACGCCTTGAATTTTTCTCCTTTTCTCCTCTCCTTGAACTCCTCTCAAAACCCTAAGCGTAATTTGAGATTATTAAAATTGACCCAAATCATATTTGACCCCAAAATATTATCATAATTCTTTTTAAACTTAGTGGGTAAGGAAAAACCCAAAATACCCCTCAGTAATTAGGGTAACTTTCTTTGAATGGACATTCTAAATTCAAATGGGCATATCTTCTCATACGAGTTCGAAATTTAGCAAACTTGATGAAGTTGAAAAGAGAATTCCAAGAACTTTTATTTGATATTTTATGGGTCGCCTAATTCACCATGTACGGAAAGTTATGGTCGTTTAAAGTGACCCAAAACTCACAACTTAAGCATAACTTGTAAAATTTCAAATTTGACTCTTTTTAAATTAGTTCTTTCTAAATTTGACTCTTTCAAATACCGAGGTATTACAATGCATAAGGTGAATAAATATTAATTAGTTGATTTTGAGATAATACATAATTTTCCCTCCAATTGCAATTTCGAAAAAAAAAAAAAAAGACGCTCTAATTTTAAGGGTCCTAATATTGCCTTGAACAATTTTAAAATAGTATAAATTCAACATTTCTCAAATAACTTCAGTAACTGGTAATAGAGGAAATCATGCATCATACAATGTCCGCCACATGTCAAATTCATTTAATTTTACATTTTTTTTTTATGTTATTGAACTATTTTTTTCATTTTCTTCTCTCTCCTCTTATATTCATCTTTTCACATGAGTTTTTGACCAAGCACATCTCTAAAGTACATCTAATATATAAGATACATCCTTTAACTATTCTCATGACCAAAAAGCATCCTTGAAATGCAAAATATTGACAACTTGGGTCTTTTGGTTAAAATTTATTATTAATTTAACGGTTCACATAAAAATTGACAACTTACGACTTCTCTTCTAGACCATTACCAACGAAAAAGCTTCCAAATGAACTCTGTTGATAGAAACACAATTTAACTGATATATTTGAGCTTATCAAACTTTTTATTAAAAAATATAGAATAAAATTGTGGGTAGGGGTAGGAGATTATAAGGAGAGGAATCAAAACCTTATTAACCAAATTAAAATTTATGTAACTAACTGAGTGAACTATTAAAATTCTCTTTATCAAAACACCTCACGAAGCATGTACCATAATTTTATATATTTATTTGAAATTAGCGAGAGATATTTTGAGTAAGAGTGAAAGAGTGAGGAATAGAATGTTTCTTATTTCCATAGAAAGGACTCAGACGAAGATTCAATCGAGATTAATCGGGGAAGGGGGGATTGGGGGAGTTTTGGAGGGGCACGTAAATTGCAGATGACCTTTGTGAGAGCTTTTAGTTTTTTGACAGACTTTCACGTGAGGATGTAAGTTGTCAATTAATTTAATTTTGTTGATATGATAATTTAAAGATGTAAGTTTTATATAGATAGTATAATAATGATAATTTTGGTCAATAAGTTTTTCCATGTTGGTTGCTCGGTAAAAGGTAATACTTTTATATTATCTTATTTTAGAAATTGTTTCTAACTTTCTTTCTTTTAAGTTTACACAGATATCTTTGTTGTTAAGCTTTGTATGTGTTTTGCCAGTAACCTGAAGCAAAAATTAAATGGGACCTTAAATTTAAATTGCTAATAATTTTTATGTAATTTATTTTTTTCACTTTTCATTCGAAAATATAACCATTCTTATTTTAAATTATTTTTTAATAGATATAGTACTCCAAATATGTCAAATTTCTTCTATTAATCCTTCATTTTTCATGAAATATTTACTTTTTCTACAAATAGTATTCAATATTTGTTAAAAAATAATAATTTATAATCTGTTATTACAAAAAATGAGGCCTCTTAAATTTAGGGGCCTAAGGCACACGTCTTTCTTTTTAACACTATCGAGCCACCCCTGACTTCGTATATCATTGTCATGGTTTCAAGTAATTATGTATTTTCCTCTTAATGGTTTTAGGGATCTATTTGCCACAAATTTTAAAGCGACTATAAAAGAAATTACAATCACAATAAAATAAGTAGAAACATCACTTTATGGATCAAAGATAGATTGCGAGTATAATTCTGTTGATCTGTTAAGATTTATCCATAATTCGAGGGTTGTGTGGCGTATTTCTCGAACTAGGATGATTTATATTTGACCTCTCTATATGTATAATCCATCAATTTGCGAAGTATTCGAGATCTTGATCTCTTTATGAAATTTCCGAGATGTCTTTTTAGAGAATTTAGTAGCATTTATGTAGGCATAAACTAGGGTTTATGGCTGGGTAGCCTCCAAAAATCCTAATTTGAGTTGTACACAATTTGTAGCGTCCCAACTCAATTGAACACATCTTATAGAGAGTCTCACAAAATTTCAATGTCTACATGATCGTTTGGTTGGGAGCAAGTTATTCCAAGATTAACTATTCTGGGATAACTTATCGCACCATTTATATCGAAAAACTTATCTCAATCACCATAGTATAATTGGTGGGATAAGTTATCCCAAATATGACAATCAAATACACACCAAATTTTATTACTATTTTTTTAATCCCACAACTATTTATCTTATCCCTTACACAAAGTGACCCTTTAGTTTGTTGAGAAACTTCGAATTTCTTTGTGGTGGTATTGACTATTTATTAAAATTTACTTTGTCTGATGGTATGATTCAGTTTCTCTATCGGTGTTTTTATTTTGTTATTAATGTAATGCTTTAGAAGAAATCATAAATTGAGGCCTTTATGTTTCATCTTTCTTGCTTACTTGTTATGGTGTTAACTTTGATAAAGTATAGTAAATTATAATATCTTAGCATGTGTCTCACCTTAATTTAACGATAATACAAGATTACTCCTTATAAAAAATGTGATTTTTTCTCGTTGATTGTTCACCTAATCATTTAAATGCTTGAATATTGTTCCACTGAAAATTATAGTTATCTCATATGATGTTTGCTTTCATT
Organism: Solanum neorickii; assembly: GCA_027704865.1. Lineage (NCBI taxonomy): Eukaryota > Viridiplantae > Streptophyta > Magnoliopsida > Solanales > Solanaceae > Solanum > Solanum neorickii. The sequence continues at coordinate 20,783,551 of JAKWJC010000365.1, forward strand.
GAACTGTGATGATAGCTACCTCGTTTTATTTGATCTAGGTGATTAAGTGTTGGAATGATAAATTTTATGAAATGTTTGGTCTTGCACATGATATTTGGGTTGATTAAAACTAGTAATAATTGATCATGTTTGGTTGCTTATTAAGTTTAAATTCCAAAATTTCTCAAGTACATAATTCTTTTTTATTTTTTTAATAGCGAGTAACAATTTATCATTAATTTACTACTTTTATCTAATCAATTTAGCATGATATGCATCATGCTAACCATGATCTGTTTTTCTTACATGAAACCTTAATGTGAGTCTATTGGAATCTACTGTCTCTTGTATTATTTCGAGTTGGAGGTCAAACCCAACAAAAAAATTCCTCTTTAGTCAGCCTTGTGATCCAAGCCAAGCCAACGGGATGGTAATGTTCAGATGGTATACATTATTATATAAATTCAAGGAAGCTGATATGCAAAAAAAAGGAGATGATATACCATCGATATATGGCTAATGTATACAGGTGATGCCACTGTATACAGAGCCAAAATATGGGCTGCAAAGGGCCCAAATGATGCAAACATTAGAATTTAGTACTAGTTAAAGTGGGCCTATTAGGCGAGCAGTCTGAATTTGGGCAAAAGCCCAGTTCTATTATTTCCTCTATTTTGTTTGTTACTTCGATTGTAATTTGTTTCGATTCTAACTTAGTTCTTACATTAACTTAATAACTTTTTAAGAATGAACCATTTTTTGTTATGATGATTTATTCCATTAAATAATTTAATTAATTGTCTTTCTTTATTTAGTCATTTTTATAGGGAAAAGGGCCTGATATACCACTCAACTTTGTCATTTAGAGCTGATATACCCCTTGTTATGAAAGTGACTCATATATACCCCTACTTGTAAACAAATGACTCACATATATCTTTTTCCTCTAACGGAAATGAAAATAATAATAATTTTAATCTAAATTTTTATTTTTTTTTCTAAAAAAATTAATCCTATATGAGTAAATTTAATCCTCGTCAAACATATTTTTTTGATTTTTTTTGTTTCAATGACTAATTTATAATTATTATTTTGATAATCAAATTTATTAATGTTTCACTAATATTCTTGTAAAACTTATTGTAGATGACCAAATTTTTTCTTCGAATACGAAATTAAATTACAATACATACAAAAGAAATAGTTTAATTTTTTTCTCTTTAAACTAAGGAATGTAAGAAAAAATAAAATAAGAATAAGAAACTCAAATAATTATAATAAAAGAAGTCAAAAAATAATTTATGTATGAAAAAAATTAAAATATACCTTGAACTTTGATAGAAGAATCATATATCCTAAATAATATTTTTTTTAAAATTTTGAAGGAATAAATATAAATTTAAAACTAATTTTTTAACTTCCGTTAAATGAAGGGTATATGTGAGCCATTTTGTAACGCCAGGGGTATATGTGAGCCGTTTGTATAACGGTAAGGGCATATATGAGTCACTTTTATAACGAGGGATATATCAGCTCTAAATGACAAAGTTGAGGGATATAGCAGACCCTTATCCCTTTTTTATATAGTTTACTTTCTTTCTAAAAATTTCAAGTTAAATTCTTTTCAAATGATTGTAAATGTATTTATTTTAAAGCATTTTCTTTTCAAATGTTAGTCAACAAGTTTTCAGATTGTACGTTAGTGTCCACTTTCAGTGCCAACACCTTAGGGATGGCACGCGGGCAAGGCGAATAAAATAAAAGCTAAAATGAATCTTGAAAGACTGAACTCGACTAGCAAAATCGATAGGGTTAGTGTCCTCTTAAAGAATAACCAACTTCTGGGGTCAGCTATGTTCACGAGAAGTGTGCTCAGAGAAATCCATTCAAGGAATTTTCCAATTCTTTGATCGGGTCTTGACAACCCGGATGCCATAAAAAATAAATAAAATAAAATATACAAATATGTCGTACTTAAATAACTATAATCAACACATAGTAACAGAGAGATTGGGAAAACAAAGGCGCAAGATTTGACATCATAATCTTTTTTTATTTCATTTTTTCACCGAGGTTGGACCATATCTCTCATGGATTGAAGAAAATCAGCATCCACAAAAGTAGATTTGACAAACTCATTCCGGAACGCTTGTTTATATCCATAAAGGGACTGATTCAGGCTGCTTTATCTAAAGAAAAAACCTCTTCCTTCTCTCTTCATGATCAGGGATTTAGAGTGATCAAGTGAAGCTTCCCTTCTCGTTGGCACGGATTCCACGGATGAATCAGTTACATCTTGTTCCTACTATTACCGAGTAGAGGACATTTCATTCACAGACCTTGGGTCGAATGTTAGCGTCAACTCTACTTTAGCTAGTAGTCTTCAAATCAAAAATCATTTTTACATTTCATATGACATCTGTACCAATAGACTTTTTTGGATACCAATAAGATAAATAGCTACTCCAGAGGATGCAACTTATTTGTTGGATTAAGATGCATTGACTGATTACATATTCATCACCCTTCCTTGATTCGTTCCCATAACAAGCTTCCTATTGGCTTGTCAACCCGCTGTTATAATTCCAATTATATATAAATAAATATCGGATGTTTTTACTTTGTATAAATTCAAATTCAAATTCAAATTCAGTCCATTTGTATTTATAACATAACTAAGGAATTCTTCTACATAGTATTTTTTTTCAATCATATACATCTTTATTCTTGTTGCACCGTAACAAAATTGTACTTCTAAAATTTTGGAGAAAACATGTTAACAGTTGTAAATTAAGTTTCTATCATTATTTTTTATATTTGTTAGTATACATATATTTTTATTTGACATTTTGTTGGTAAATATTTATATTTCTTAAAACTTGTGTAGGTGAATTTCAGTGAGTCAAATTTATTTAGAATGAGACAGGTGGATAGAAAATAACAAACTGTGAATTATGGGACAGAATGAAGCGGGTTGAATTCTTTACGGGTTCTCTCTACAACCACTCCGCCCCACCCTACCCATTTTCTATTCCTACACATTCTGAGAGAACCACTTGTACTTTTTCTTTAATTAATTTTAAGATTTAATCTGTAAGTCTTTTAAATTTTTTTTGCTAATGTCTTCAAAATATTAAATTAGGACTCTTTCACGAATTATTTTTTTCCTAAAATGTTGAAATCATTTAAAAATATTTTTTCCATTATAAAAAAACACACTTTTACCCTCAATCATCAATCATCATAGCAAAAATCAAATTCACATTTAAAAATCAAAATCACTACACTAATGATGAAATTGGAATCCCATTAAAATAGATTTTTATAGTTCTTGTTAACCAAATTAAACAAATGCCGAAAGAAATTTTTTTAAAAAAAGTGACTTATATTATGTCCTATTATTAGAGAGTGAAGTACACTCTTTATGACATGTCGGCTCATAAAGCGATAACAGATTTATTCTAAATATCAATAATCTGGTGTTAAGACTTTTACAAATAATGTATTATATGGTTGATTTATTATTTACTTGGGAGTCAAGGTTAATATTCAATTATTACTTATTAGAAATATAAACCACATTAAAGTGAAAAGTAATTAAATCCTACATGTAAACGCCAATCGCGGAACAAGAAAACTGGTCTAGATAGGATAGGAAAGAGTTTTATTAAAACTAAGATATACGAAAAAAATCCTTTCTTCCATGATGAACTATTGAAGTGGGAAGAGGAATGAATAAAGATGAAAGGGGAGATTTGAAATTAAAGTGAGAGATGATTGAATGGAAGATAGTAGAAAATAACATGGGACTTTTGGTGACAATGACAATTGATTCTTTGAGGGAATATCTTGATAAAGGAATGGGTGATGATGATGTGTTTCCAATCTACATACTTAGCTTACACTTTAAAGTTAGTGTTTTTACCTACTGTTTACCTGTTCCTTTCCTTTGCTTTTCCGGTAATGTTAAATGCTCAGAAAATTAAAAAGTTTATATTAATTTTTTTTATTTTAAAATATATATTTTTTTAATTAAAAGATATTAAAATTAAAAAGATAAAAAATGTTTAAAAAGTAAAAATAACATAGTGTGAAATATGTTATTTTACCCGACCAAATTTTGTAACCAGAAGGATTTCTCATTGCTTTTTCATTGTTTTGATTTACAGATTCCTTCCAACTCCAAATCCTGCTTTTGTCACACAATTTCCCACAATGACATATCTTTCTTTTTCACTAATTTTAAAACAACAAACTTTCTGCACAAGATTGTATAAAGTCACTACGCATCAACTTAATCTTAATTTTATTCTGCTTTATGGTTTCTTATCTAATCTTTAATGGTAATTAACATCCTCAGCTTAGTATAACAAATTCTACATGCCTTTCTTTTTGAAATTCAAATAATATAATTTTTAACTAACATTTTAATATATATTTTTTTTCACCACATTTGCAATTTGTAGTACTTTTCATATAGTTTTTTCATTTAAAAATATAATATTAATGTTATCTAATTTCAATTAAAATTTTTAATTAAATTGACTGTCAAAAAATGAAACATGATAATAAAAAAAATGCATTAAGTATTTTTATGGTCAAATTGTAACATGACGGGTAAGTCCTCCCCATTTACTTATATATTATAGACTTAATGTGTTATATGCTTATGTAGTAAGTATTTTGTTTTATTTCTTAGAAAATGATATCTTTTGTCCTTTTACTTATATCTATAAAATAAAAATACAAAGGCATAAAATTAAAAAAATAATTTTGAAAGAACCAGAAAACCATTTCTTTTTTTTTCTTTTTCCTTTTCCATTTTTGAATCAATAAAGGAATGAACCAGTTGATCGTTTGCGGATCTGATTTAGACAATTGTTATTTATAATAATGCGATAAAATTGAAATTTTATGTAGACATCAATTTAATTTTTATTACCAAGAGAGTACCTTTATAGTGAATGCCATTGTTATTATAACTTTTAGAATGTTGATATAGAAAAATAAAATATGACACAATAAAAATGTTTGGAAAAAGTTTAAATTATTATTGTGAAATATTATTATAACGAAATTTAATAGAAAGAATTTCTAAATAATTTTCTTAAGGAATATGTTCAATTTATAAATACTCCTTACCATTTAATTTATTTATAATGATTTTAACTTAATACAAAATTAAAAAGTATAAAAGTAAATTTTAATTTTATGATCTTAAATTTAGAATATATCAAATTACATAATAATTTCTTTCTTATAATTTTTATCTTTTAAGTATCTAATATGAAAAATTGAAATTTATAAAACATCTAAAGATAAAAATTTAAGTATTTTAAAGTAAAATAAACAAATTAATTAAAATATAATGGCACTCATTATAAAAACGGAGAGTAGTAGCAATTTTATTTGTCCTTACGAGGAGGAAATATCATTAATGCAAGGGCTTTACTTTTGAACTCATAAATAAATAAACATGTGTCAGCTTGATTTTAGTTATACGGCGTTTAGGTGGAAAAATACACAACTACTACATTTGTTCCACTTACTTCCTTGGTCCATCTTTACTGGTTTATTACTACTCTCTACATTACTATTTATAAGTCATATTTTTTATTCACATCTATTAATAAATTAAGGTAATTGTTTATTATTCTATTATATATCATTTAATTTTTATGAAAAAAGATAAATATACTCTCGAACTATCGTAAATGGTTTATAAATATCCTCTGTTATATTTTTAAAATATTGTTGTCCCTGTCGTCCAAAAAGTAAAACATATAAGCCCTTTATACTAACAGACATACACATGTCATAATCTTATCCACCGACCCGACATTTATTAAATTTCAAATTGACGGATAAGATTGTTTCACATGTCCCTATTTAGTCTTTCGTTAGAGTGAAGGACATATATGCTCTAGTTTTTTACGACAGGAGCGCTAAAGTTCAGAAAGTGTGACGGAGAATGTCTGCATACCATTACGATACTTCGGGGTTATATTTGTCCTTTCTTTCTTAATTTTTTAAGTCAATCTTTCAATCAATAAATATGAATTAGGATTAATTTATTTTATCAATGAATATGAATTATTCACTTAGTTTTTTTTATATTGGTCAAATGTATATTTTGAAGGTTAATAACTCATAAGGGTAAAATCGAAAAAATATTATATTTTTGTTCATTTATTTTATGACATGACAACTATTATGAATCAATTATTTATAGTAAGAATGACATATAAGTAGGGACAGTTGAAGTATAGTACTATTTTGGAATTAAATAGTATTCTCTCTCTCCCTAATTAATTTCTCAGTGTTTCTTTGTTACTTATCCATTTTGACAAATCAAGACAATACAATTTGTTTTACCTATTATATCTTGAATTAATTACTTTTAAAAAGGTAAAACTTCTTGAACATCTTATATCTTTAGTTCATCCACTTCAATAATTAATAGTGGTAAAATGATAAACTCATTGTATGAATGATATACCGTGGTTTCACGGTATTATTAATACTTTTTCCTTAAGTTTAGCGTGTCCAAAAGCTTTTTTGTGCTAATTTTTATATAAGTCTCTCTTTATTTTGCAGGAAATCTGTTCAAAGATGAATGCGGAGATTTTGAGCGAAGAAATGCAGAAGAGACCACCTACGTAGCTTATGACGGTCCGTCGTGCTTGTGACGGTCCGTAGGTGGCAGCGTAGTGCAGCTGCTGAAGGAAGATGGGGAAGTCTGACCAAGTGTGGGGCTACGGAGTTCATGACGGTCTGTCGTGTCTGTGACGGTCCGCCCTGCAGGTTCGTCATGAAGTTCAGAGAAGTAGTCCCAGTACCCATATTCCAAGAGTTCAAGTGTTTTGAAACGAAGACCCTCGACGGACCGTTGTGCCTATGACGGTCCGTCATACCTGCCGTCGAGGGTAATGAAGAGAGCAGCAGAAGAAATTGCATAAGTATGGGACGATGAAGTCCATGACTGTCCGTCGTGACCACGACGATCCGTCGCGAGTTCCGTCGACCCAACCGCGTTTTGACAAATTTCTAGCAAATAGAGTCCTTGTTTAATTAGGTTTTTATTTTCTATAAATAGTTCAAAAAAACCTCATTTTTGAGGTTAGACTCTGGCTCATTATTAGACTCTGTGTATTAGTGTTAGATTCTTGATTATCATTAGACTTTTTGTGAGATTATTGATTACTTTGAGATCCTTGCAAGTGATTATTGATGATTAATCAAGCAAACTTTCGGATTTTACTCTTTCTCATTGAAGTAAGTACATGAATTCTTATTTAATATATTTGAATATTGTGATTATGACTATGAGTAACTAAACTCCATAACTAGGGTTGTGGGAACCATAGGCAAATAATGAGATAAAACCTAACTAAAATAACAATTCTAGAATAGTGTCTTGCATGTATTAATAATTCTTTCGCTTAGAATTCTTTTTAACGGATGGCCTTAATGCTACTTGCCGGACCAAGGAGGTAGATAATAGGAAAAGAATTATCAACATAGATTTAGTGTATACTATCTAATAGGCTAGTATTGATTGGTACAAAGTAATAACTTAGTCAAATATCGAATACGATGCCTAATATGAGGTAAAGATAAGGGTTAGGATAGCAACACACGTAGCCGGACCAAGGTGCGGAGTGAGATTTTCTAGATGCCGGACCAAGGATTTAGAAATACATAACTTATCACTTTGCATGCAAGATACTAGGAAAGAATTGTTATAGTTAGAATTATCAAGTTATGAACCTGTGGGGAACACGTAAACCCTAGTTACTTTGATTAATTGATTAAACTCCAACATTCAAAGCTGTTAAGTGTCTCATTCAATTTCGTTAGTTATTTTCATTCATTTTGAAATAGGAACCCCCCTTTTATTGTTTTTGCTTACCAAGGAAGTAATTGACCAAACAATAGTAATAATAGGTTAAAGTTAAGTCTAAACTATTTTCCTCGTGGGAACGATCCCAATCTCACTAGTTGGGTTATTTACTTGACACGACCGCTTTACTTCTTATTTGAGAAGTAAGTTTGAGCGTATCAAATTTTGGCGCCGCTGCCGGGGATTATAGCTTTTAGATTAACTTAACCTTATTACTATAGTTTAGTTGATATTTTCTTGATTTTACTTTGTTTTATTGTTTTTGATTTGTGCAGAATCAACCTCCTTGTATGCCAAATACACGGAGAGGAGAGAACCCTTGTTTCCCTACGATCATGAATTAGAGCGCACACTACGCAACATGTATCGAAACTTGGGAATCAATGATGATGATCCAAACAAGAATATCCCAGCTCCGGTTGATGTTTATGGTCAGTTTTTACCCGATGCTCCGGGTGAACACCAACAGAGGGGACAAAATCCCGTTCCACGACCCCAAGCATACTACAGAGGCTATGATAACATAGCAGACTCCGATGGGCCACTTGTCTTGCGTCCTCTACCCACAGGCCACACCTTTGTGGTAACTAGTAGCCTGATGCAAATGCTCAGTGCCAGAGGTTTGTTTTCAGGGCTACCTTCTGAGGATCCACATGCCCATATAGCTAAGGTAAGGGCAGTGTGTAAAAGCTGTGTAGGGAGGCCTGACTTGGACTTGGATGTAATAGGGCTTAGAGTGTTTCCTCTCTCATTGACGGGAGAGGCTGCTATATGGTTCACTGAGCTCCCTTACAACTCAATTTTCACTTGGAACCAACTAAGGGATGTTTTCTTAGCATGCTACTATCCGGTCTCCAAGAAACTAAACCACAAAGACAGAGTGAACAACTTTGTGGCACTACCAGGAGAGTCAGTTAGTAGTTCTTCGGATAGATTCACCTCGTTCTTGAGAAGTGTCCCAAATCACCGTATAGATGATGAGTCACTGAAGGAATACTTCTATCAGGGACAGGATGATAATAATAAGGCGGTGTTGGACACTATAGCAGGTGGATCTTATGGGGAGTGTCCTTATGCTGAGATTACGAAAAAATTAGAGAAAATCTCCCGGAATAATAAAGCTTGGAGTACTAGGAAGTCAGATACCGGGAGAAATACCTTCGCAGTGCAGTCCACTCACAACCCAGCCACAGATGAGATTCGTGAAGAAATGGCTCAGATGAGAACTGAGCTTAGGTTGGTACTAAAACATGTCACTGGGGGTGCAGAAAAGATAAATGCAGTTAACTACTTGCCTAAACCACCACCTCCTAATAATGAATGCTATTATGGGGAGGACTCCTATGCAGTAAATGAGCAGACGGGGGGTTTCCGACCGAGCGCCCAAGGCTCAAATCAGGATAATTGGCGCCAAGGTCAAGGTAACCAAGGTAGGATCTATGGGAACTATAACCGTGAGGGTCATTATGTCGGAGATGGAAACTACAACCGCGACAACAACTTCAACAGGGGTAACTACGGTAACAGAAATGATAGGAATGGATCCTATGTCCCCCCTCAAAATCGTGACGTTACTCCTAGGGATGGTGGAGATAGTATGGCGAAAGTTGAGGATATGTTACACAAAATGATGAGGAGGTTCGATGCTAGTGATGAGCACATTAAAGAGTTAAGGTGTGATTTAGCAGGTATTGGGCAAAAAGTCGATACACATTCAATATCTATTAAGCAGATCGAGTTGCAAATGGCCCAATTATCTGCGACTGTGAACACACGGCAACCGGGCACTCTTTCTAGCAACACTGTCCAAAATCCGAAAAATGATGCACACTGTATGGAAATCACTACTCTGGGTGGTAAGCAAACCATTGACCCACCTATGCCATCTAATGAGGAAAAGGTGAGAAAGGATGATGATAAGGTGGTAAAAGGTAGTGGTGAAGCAGAAGAGAGCACTGGAAAAGATGCAGAAGTCCCTATGAAGGTAATTCCCATGCCTAGACCACCACCACCCTTCCCTCAGAGATTAGTGAAAAAGACCGAGGATGGTAAACATCAGTGTTTTATAACAATGCTGAAGCAGCTTTCTATCAATGTCCCTTTGGTAGAAGCTCTTGAACAAATGCCCGGTTATGCCAAGTTTTTGAAAGATCTGGTTACAAAGAAAAGATCAGTCACTTTCGAGGATGATGATAGACTGCAACATTGTAGTGCTATTGCTACAAGATCTCTCGTACAAAATAAAGAAGATCGGGGTGCGTTCACTATTCCTTGTACAGTCGGGTCATTACATTTTGCGAAAGCATTATGTGATCTGGGGGCAAGCATAAATCTCATGCCCCTCTCGATTTACAAGAAGTTGGGTTTGGGTGACCCAAAACCCACTGCGATGCGGCTACTGATGGCTAATCGAACAGTGAAAAGGCCTATAGGGATACTCCATGATGTGCTAATAAAAGTGGAGTCATTCATATTTCTAGCAGATTTTGTTATTCTTGATTGTGAACTCGATTTTGAAGTGCCTATTATTCTTGGGAGGCCATTCCTTGCTACAGGTAGAGCCGTAGTTGATATGGAAAAGGAGCAGATGAAATTTCGGTTGAACAATGAAGAAGCGACCTTCAACGTTTGTAGGACCATGAGGCAGAGTGGTGAGCTCCAATCGGTATCAGCCATATCCCACAAAGAAATGATGAAGAAGGAGAATGAAGAAAAAAGTGCAAAACAAGAGTTTATGGTTGGGGATTTGGTACTTTTAGATAAATCTGGGTTGCCTTGTCTTCCGGGCAAGCTCAAGTCCAAACGGACTGGCCCTTACTTGATCACCCAAGTATTCCCTCATGGAGCAGTTGAGTGAAAAACCAAGAAGGGAGTGCAATTTAAGGTGAATAGAGAACGAATAAAACTCTATTTTGGGCATACTGCATCGTCGAATGAAATGATAGAGGCATACCATCTTGATGAAGGCTGAGTAATCAAGTGTCCTTAGTCGTGCCGCGACGTTAAATCAGGCGCTTCTTGGGAGGCAACCCAATACTTATAGTTTTTTTCCCTTTCATTATTTCTAGTAATGGTAGTATTTTCTACTAATGGGTTTTAAATTTGCAGGCACATCACCAGGAAATTCTGCAGAAAATCACTCTGCAACAGTCACCAACGGATACATGCGACGGACCGTCGTTCTCTCGGCGGTCCGTCCTGCACAACCGTTCTGGTTGTCAGAGACCCTATTCCTAAGGGTCTCTCATATTTTCTAAGTGTCCTCCAACGGACATCTACGACGGACCGTCATACTCTCGACAGTCCGTCCTGCATAACCGTCATGACGGTCAGAGACCCCTCTCTTAAGGGTCTCCATTTTTTAAGTGTCCCACGACGGACATCGACGACGGACCGTCATAATCACAACGGTCCGTGCTGATTGTCGGCGCTTTGAGCCCCAGGTTTGCTTCACCTACCACTCTTGTATTTCATTTTTTTATGCATTGGGGACAATTGCATGTCTTTTTGTTGGGGGTGGGGTAAATGGAAAGTGAGTGCTAGGGTGAAGTCTGAGTAGCCCAAATCACTATCCTCTTTTGGGGTTTTCTTGCCTGTGTTCTTTTTCCCCAAGAGACTGATTACTTTTTCTGTTGAACCGGCGTGTCTATATCTTGTGTACATAGTTTAATTCTGGAGCATGATGGCTAAAATGATATCCTGATAAAATGGAAAATGATGCATGACTAGGCAAAGAAATTGATAAGTGTGTGGCTCTAAGCATGACATAGAGGTACACCACTGCATTATCCTAAGTTTAAAATTCGAACTAGGTGTCTGATAATCTGGTAGAGTGATGAGATGTCAAGTGAGTGTGAGGAATATTTGAATAGTCCACTATTTGTACTGAGCTAGAACTTGCTTGGTTAGTCTTGCTAAAAGTAAGTTGTAATAGACAATTAGGAAAGGATCATAGGCCCTTATTCAATATAGCCCATTTTTAGCCTGCATAAAAGAAAACCAAATGAAATTTATCCTTCTTTGATCCAAATGATCTGAGCTTAAATTTGACCTTTCTTTTTTACCCCAACTGATCTTTTCTAGGAATAATGTGTTGGCCCTGGTCCCTCCTTGGACATGTGCACCTCAGCTTATGCCAAAAGCATAAGTTGATGGTGTCTAATGCAGTAAACAACCTTCTTTATGGCCCTGACCCAACTTTGGGGTATTGTGTACTTTGACTCATGGGTGACTATTATGAGGAATGCTCTGGAAAGTGGGGTTGAAAGAACAAAGAGAGAGAAAGAACAAAAGTAAAGTGACTCAAGAATTAGTTGAAAGAAAAGTAAAGAAAAATAAAAATATACAAGAAATACAAGCAAGAAAAGAAGAGAGTCACTTACACAAATGAAGAAAGAAGAGAAAATTGCAAGGTGAAAGAATATGATAAACTGGGCGAGATAAAATGATAGAAAGTGGAAGGTTTAGCCGATATGTAAAAGAGGGAAAAAAAAGTCACTAAAGTATACCTAAATATACCCTACCTGACCCTGAGCCTATGTTACAAGATAAGAAAGTCCTATCGTCATCTTAAGGGTTGTATAGCGAACTTAAGGCAGTGAAAATAAGGGCAAGCTTATGGAAATAGGTATGAATGAGTGTGACTTTGTTCTGAGAGCGAGTGTTGAAAAGTAATCCTTATACTCAAACTGAAATTATTGTGTGAAAAATGAGGATTTTGTTTTAAAGTGAGGACACTAGTTGCAATACCGGAATTATTAGCACCTCGGTGAGAAATTGAAGAGGATAGGTGTTAGCGCATGGTGAGTCTGTGTCATGTTCTAATCCCACATAATTCAAGCCTAATAGTGATAGCATGCATATATTTGATGAGATTAATCGGGATTGATAGCCAAATGATTGCAAAGGATGAAACATGGATACTATTGTACAAAGATTTTGTATTGAGTCATAGTGCGTCGCTTGAGGACAAACAACGAATTTAAGTTGAGGGTGTTGATATACTGTGGTTTCACGGTATTATTAATACTTTTTCCTTAAGTTTAGTGTGTCCAAAAGCCTTTTTGTGCTAATTTTTGTATAAGTTTCTCTTTATTTTGCAGGAAATCTGTCCAAAGATGAATGCAGAGATTTTGAGCGAAGAAATGCAGAAGAGACCACTTACAGAGCTTATGACGGTCCGTCATGCTTGTGACGGTCCGTAGGTGGCAGCGTAGTGCAGCTGCTGAAGGAAAATGGGGAAGTCTGACCAAGTGTGGGGCTTCGGAGTTCATGACGGTCCGTCGTGTCTATGTCGGTCCGTCCTGCAGGTTCGTCATGAAGTTCATAGAAGTAGTCCCAGTACCCATATTCCAAGAGTTCAAGTGTTTTAAAACGAAGACCTCGACGGACCGTTGTGCCTATGACGGTCCGTCATACCTGCCGTCGAGGGAAATGAAGAGAGCAGCAGAAGAAATTACATAAGTATGGGACGACGGAGCCCATGACGGTCCGTCGTGACCACGACGATCCGTCGCGAGTTCTGTCGACCCAGCCGCCTTTTGACAGATTTCCAGCAAATAGATTCCTTGTTTAATTAGGTTTTTATTTTCTATAAATAGTTCGAAAAAACCTCGTTTTTGAGGTTAGACTCTGGATCATTTTTAGACTCTGTGTATTAGTGTTAGATTCTTGATTATCATTAGACTTTTTGTGAGATTATTGATTACTTTGAGATTCTTGTAAGTGATTATTGGTGATTAATCAAGCAAACTTTCGGATTTTACTCTTTCTCATTGAAGTAAGTACAAGAATTCTTATTTAATATATTTGAATATTGTGATTATGAATTTGAGTAACTAAACTCCATAACTAGGGTTGTGGGAACCATAGGCAAATAATGAGATAAAATCTAACTAAAATAACAATTCTAGAATAGTGTCTTGCATGTATTAATAATTCTTTCGCTTAAAATTCTTTTTAACGGATGGACAACGTTAGAACTCGCCTTAATGCTACTTGCAGGACCAAGGAGGTAGATAATAGGAAAAGAATTATCAACATTGATTTAGTGTATACTATCTAATAGGCTAGTATTGATTGGTACAAGGTAATAACTTAGTCAAATATCGAATACGATGCCTAATAAGAGGTAAAGATAAGGGTTAGGATAGCAACACACGTAGCCGGACCAAGGTGCGGAGTGAGATTTCCTAGATGCCGGACCAAGGATTTAGAAATACATAACTTATCACTTTGCATGCAAGATACTAGGAAAGAATTGTTATAGTTAGAATTATCAAGTTATGAACCTGTGGGGAACACGTAAACCCTAGTTACTTTGATTAATTGATTAAACTCCAACATGCAAAGCTGTTAAGTGTCTCATTCAATTTCGTTAGTTATTTTCATTCATTTTAAAATAGGAACCCCCCTTTTATTATTTTTGCTTACCAAGGAAGTAATTGACCAAACAATAGTAATAATAGGTTAAAGTTAAGTCTAAACTATTTTCCTCGTGGGAACGATCCCAACCTCACTAGTTGGGTTATTTACTTGACATGACCGCTTTACTTCTTATTTGAAAAGTAAGTTTGAGCGTATCAATTAACCACTATATTCTTAATAGGTGCGGTGATGCAAAAGTGGACGAGTAATTAAGTACCGGTGGAGTATATCAAACAATACTATTCAATTTATAAAATCAATACATATTTTATTATTTAGTGTCTTTTGTCACGACTGGAATCTAGATCCCAGACGAGACCGACGTCGTTAACCTCTCAGAGGTCGCAGACAAGCCTACATGCGTTATTCATGCCTCACCTAGATTAATTATAGCGGAAAATTTGAAACTTTTTGATCTTTAACATACTTGCTAAATATTCTTAACATTTCATAATCCTTCATCATCAACCATCTAATATTAAAGAGATAAAGCAACTGAAAGAAATAGTTCACTAAGTATTAAATCCCAACATTAACCTCGAAGGATTAATTAACTACTTAATTTTGCTCTTAGGTTGGCCGAAGGGTTGTGGGTTCGAACCCCCACAACCTCTTCTATTTTATTCTTTAAATTTTCACCTTGAATCTGTCTAGGAGGTCGTGGGTTTGATCCCCACGCCTCACAATTCTTTTCCTTTCATTTTTCCTTTCTCCTTTGAACTTGTTACAGCTTACTGAGGGGCCGATTCCCCACGACCCCATAGTTTTTTTGATTCTTTTCTATACTCGCCCTTTACTCCTATTTCGCTACTGACCAACGGATACTGGGATCGAATCCCCGTAACCCCTTTTTCTTTTTCTTTTTTTCAATTTTCTCTTGTCCTTCGCTGTCTAATCAGAGGACGTGGGTTCGAATCCCACGCCTCCCACTTCTTTGTTTGATTTATTTTTCTCCTCCTTCTTCCCCCAATTCGTGAGTTCGATTTCCCCCAACCCCATTTCTTTTTCTTTGTGGCAAATTCCAGTTAGCCAGGTTTGAATCCCACCATCCCCATTTATTTTCTCTTATCTCGCAAAACCAGTAGCTAAGGGTTTCGATTCCCCTTAGCCCCTTCACTTTTTTCTTTTTCTTTTTTTTCTTCTTTTTAGCCTTCTTAACATGTGAGGTCTTGGTTTCAATTTCCATTGACCTCACTTATTTTTTTTTTCCCTTTTAAAAACCCAGATTTTAGCCTCATTGTAGACTGCACAAATATGGAATATTTTTGTCATTCTTCTACTCATCTTTAGTCACATCTTTCATAAGTTTATTTGGCTAAAAGATTGTTGTTCAACCAACCATATTTCATTACAATGAGCATCGCATTGTATACACATTTCACACATAAAATACTCAAGAAATACATGTCTTAAATGACTCAAAAACAGTGGCCAACCACACTGCCAACGTGCACACACACACACCTCCTTTTTTTTTTATCACACTTTGATTATCATCTTCGTAATTTCCCTCACATATACATATTCACATTTAATATAAACACATCATTCATGCCTAAATCTACCAGCATAACATACCCATCCTGCGAATTCGTTTAGGAGATAGGGACAAGGACAAAGGGGAACAACCTTAGTTTGAAAGTGAATAGTTTGAATCGTAATGGGCCTCTTGGATAAGGGACCAAGAGAGAAGAAACCCATACCTTTTTGATGATGTTCAAGCTTGAATTTGCTGCCCAAACTTGTCTGTAAAACCACGCCCGATTCATCTAACGTTCCACCACCAACTTGACGGAAATCTCCCTTGTCTTAACGTTTTTGATTAACTTGCTTTCTTAAACTTTATAGTGAGTTCTTTAAGTGTGAATTTTTTTTTTCAAAGTTTCTGTTTCTTCACGTTATTTGGCAGAGAGAACAAGAGAGTTTTTTTCCTTTTTCAAAGTGCAGAGGTGATAAATGTGATTAGGAGAGTGTTAGCATAGGTTTAGGAGTCTTAATTCAAGACTTAGTTAAAATAGAATTTGATTAAATTAATACAAATCTGATTTATTTCAACTAATACGTGAAAGGACCATTACGCCCTTAAAATTTCAGATTTTAATAATAATTAAATCACCTTCAATATTTATTCTATTCGATTTTAGAATTGTTACATTATCCCCCCCTTAGGAACATTCGTCCCCGAATGACACTACCACTACACATCGTATTGCCAATAAGATCATAACATAATCACTATGCACAGTCAAGCAATAGCAATAAAATACGGAGAGATAAGGAAATATAGCCTTAAGAGTAGAAAGACTAACCTCAAGAGTTATAAAGATAAGGATAGAGGGATCTCATGTCGGCCTCAGCCTTCCACGTAGTACCCTCAACAAGATGATTTCTCCACAATACCTTCAGTGTGGCAATCTCCTTTTTCCTCATCCGCTTGACCTTTTTATCTAAGATCTCAACAAATACCTCCTCATAAGACAAGTCTTCACCAACCCCAAAACCTTCCACAGGTAGAATCGATGTTGGATCACCTAGGCACTTCATCAACATAGAGACATGAAAGACTGGATGGATAGAAGCTAGCTTCGCAGGCAATGCTAACTCATAGGCCACCTCACCCACACGCTGTAGGATCTCATATTGCCCCACATACCTCAGACTCAGCTTCCTTTTTCTACCAAATCTCATCACCCCTTTCATAGGTGATATCTTCAAGTAAACCTGGCCACCAACATCAAATTCTAAGAGCCGTTTTTTGTTGTCTGCATATTATTTCTGTCGGCTGTAAGCAGTAGTCAACCTGTCCCTAATCACTCGAACTTTTTCTAAGGCCTCATGAATGATCTCTGGACCCAGAATGGATGACTCTCCAACCTCGAACCATCCAACTGGAGATCTACACCTCCTACCGTATAATGCCTCAAATAGTGCCATCCCAATGCTGGAGTGATAACCATTATTATACGAGAACTCTATCAAAGATAGATGCTCATCCCATTTACCTCTGAAGTCAATCACACACGCTCTCAACATGTCCTCCAATGTTTTAATGGTGCACTCTACCTGCCTATCTGTCTGAGGATGAAAGTTAGTGCTAAGCTTTACCTGCGTGCCCAGGCTTTTTTGGAAAGATCTCTAAAAATGTGAAGTAAACTGAGCTCCTCTATCTGAAGTTATAGACAAAGGAATCCCATGCCATCTCACAATATCATCAATGTAGAGTCTCACATAATCATTGGCTCTGTAAGTAGACTTAACAGGGATAAAGTGGACAGACTTAGTAAATTTTCCACAATAACCCATATGGAGTCTTGCTGCCTCCTAGTCCTCTGAAGACCAACCACGAAGTTCAAATTAATGGCCTCCCACTTCCAAGTCGGAACCTCAATAATTTGAGTCAGACCACCAGGCTTAAGATGCTCTGTCTTAACCTCCTGACAATTAGGGCACTTAGCCACATGTTCTTCAATGTCCTTCTTCATGCCATCTCACCAATAAATTTGCTTAAGATCATGATACATTTTGGTGGAACCTGGATGTATGGAATATCTGGAACCACTGGCCTCTGCCACAATCCTGGTCCACAAATCATCTACATTTGGTAAACACAACCTGTCCTGGTATCTAAGTATGACATCACCTTCCAATGCGAAAGACTCATTCATTTTTAACAACACTGAGTCCTTCAGCTCCATCAACACAGTATCAAGATGCTGACCCTTCTTGAGTTCAACCACCAAGGATGATTCAGAACTAGGATGAACTGAAACACCCCCACTAGTAGAGTCAACCAATCGCATACCCAGTCTGGCCAGTCTGTGTACCTTTCTCACCATCTCCTTCTTCTCATCCTCAACGTGGGTTGTACTTCCCATGCTCATCCTGCTCAAAGAATCAACTACAAAATTAGCCTTACCTTTATGGTAGTGCACATTCATATCATAATCCTTCAACATCTCCAACCATCTCCGCTGAATTAGATTCAACTCCCTCTGTGTGAACACGTACTGGAGACTCTTATGGTCTGTGAACACATCCACATGCACTCCATACATATAATGCCTCCATAACTTCATTGCAAACACCATAGCTGCCAACTCTAGATCATGAGTGGGATAATTCTTCTCATGAACCTTGAGCTGTCTGGAAGCATAGTCTATCGCTTTACCAGCCCGCATGAGAACACAACCCAAACCAACCCTAGATGCATCACAAAAAATCATGTAATTCTCGCCACACTTAGGTAGAGTAAGCACCGGGTCTGAAGTGAGTCTGTCCTTGAGCTCCCGGAAACTCTTCTCACAAGTCTCCGTCCATTCAAACTTGGATTTATTCTTAGTCAGAGCTGTCAATGGGGCAACAATGAAAGAAAAACCCTCCACAAACCTGCGATACTAACCAGCCAATCCCAAAAAGCTACGAATGTCAGTGGGAGTAAGAGGCTTTGGCCAATTCTTAACAAATTCAGTCTTCCTAGGGTCCACCTCTACACCTTGATAGGACACAACATGACCCAGGAAGGTCACTGATCTCAGCCAGAATTCACACTTGGTGAATTTGTCATACAACTGATGTTGTCTAAGTACCTACAAGGTTAGTCTCAAATGTTGTTCATGCTCTTCCTTGGTCTTAGATAGATGAGAATGTCATGAATGAATACTATGACAAAAGAGTCAAGGCATTCACGAAAAAATCTGTTCATGAGATCCATAAATGCAGCAGGTGCATTCGTGAGACCAAATGACATAACCAAGAACTTATAATGGCCATAACTGGTACGAAAGGCTGTCTTTGGGATATCTTTGTCCCTAACTCTAAGCTGATGATACCCTGAACGAAGATCAATCTTAGAGAAGAAACTAGACCCTTGGAGCTGATCGAACAAATCATCTATTCTGGGAAGTGGATACTTATTCTTTATAGTGACTTTGTTGAGCTGTCGATAATCAATACACATTCTAAGGGTACCATCTTTCTTCTTTACAAACAACACTGGAGCGCCCCACGGAGATATGCTCGGCTGAATGAAACCCTTATCACTGAGATCTTTTAACTGCAACTTCAGCTCTTTGAATTCTGCTGGAGCCATTCTATAAGGAGGAATTGAGATTGGTTTAGTATCGGGTTCTAAGTCAATACCAAAGTCAATCTCTCGAAGGGGAGGTACTCCAGGCAAATCTTCAGGAAATATATCTAGGAACTCATTCACTACAGGCACTGAGTCTATGGAAGGAATTTCATGATCTAAATCATTAACACTCACAAGATGACATAGTAACCCCTTGGACATCATTTTATTGGCCTTAAGATTTGAAATCAAGGGATTAGGACGACTCGAATTGTACCCCTCCCAGACTAACTCTTCTTCATTAGGGAAGCGAAATCTCACCACTCTACTACGACAGTCCAAGCAACCATAATGACTGTGAAGTCTGTCCATGCCAAGGATAACATCAAAATCATGCATGGGTAGTTCAACCAAGTTCGCACACATAGTCCTACCACATACAACTATTGGGAAATCCTTGTATACTCTATCAATTCTTACACTTTCTCCTGAAAGCGTACTAACCACTGTCGGATCATGCAGAACTTCAGGTAGTATTTCAAAAGTAAGAGCAAGCAGAGGAGTCACAAAGTAGAGCGTAGACCCTGGATCAAGTGGAGTATAAACATAAGTTGAGAATACTTGCAGCATACTGTGACCACATTAGCGGAATTCTCCTGCTCCTTCGTGCCCTTCAGGGCATAGAATCTGTTCCTCTTGGGAGGCTCGGCTACTGCAGCACTCTGTGGGTTAGGCCTAGGCTGAGCATTACCTCTAGCCTGTGGACAATCTTTGACCATGTGTCCACTCTTACCACTATTGAAGCAAACATTATTGCCCTTTCTGAACTCTCCACTGTGAGCTTGTCCACACTTAGCACAGTTCTTGAATATCACCGCCATTGCCCCTCTTGGTTTCAAGTCTGCCTTTTCTAGGTGATGTACTCCTCTGAGAGTTAGAATCCCCAAAACTCTGTTGCCCCTTGTTGAAGCTGGGCTGCTCACGGACGCCAAAATTATTTCTGTAGCCTCATGGATGGGACCTGCCTGATCTTGAGGCCTAGGCCGCCTAACATCACGAACACCTCTCTTCTTGCGTCTGTCCTCTACCTGCTGCACATGCACCATCAACCTGGAAAGGTCCATATTATCATGGATCATCGCAGACCGACACTCCTCCTCCAGGGCTCCATTGATTCCTGTAAGGAACCTGCTCATCTCATCCATGTTGTTCGAAACTAGGGAAGTAGCATACCTGGATAATTTCAACAAAGCTCAGTTCTCTCCTCATTCTTGCTGTTAAATACTAAGGAAAGTAACATACCTTGATAGCTTAACAAACTTCAGGGAATACTCCCTGACCGTCATAAAGCCTTGTTTAAGGTTGATGAACTCCTCAACCTTGGCTTCCCTCATCTCTCTGGGGAAGAACCTCTCCAGAAATGCTGTCTTGAACAAATCCCAAGTGACTGATACTCCACCCAAAACACGGCTATCTTGCCACATCTTGCACCAAGTCTGTGCAACATTCTTGAGCTAATAGGAAGCCAGCGCAGCCTTCTCAGTATCTGTGTGCCCTATGGACACCATAATCTTATGTACTTCATCCACAAACTCCTAAGGATCCTTTGATGTCTTAGAACCAGTGAAAATAGAAGGGTTCATCCTCGTGAAGTCTCGCAACCTGTCAGCCATGCTGCGAACCGGTGGGTTTTCTCTCTAAACATCATGCTGATTGACTTGGGTAGTCATTGCTTGAGCCTGCATTGTAGTGGACTGTGCCATCTGAGCCAGAGATGCCCTCACCTCAGCATCAGTCAACTCAGCTGGAGCCTGCGGTGGATTCTGGTTACCCCTAGCAGCTGCTCCTCCCCTCCTCTGACCCTTAGCTCTACAAGTGTTCATTCTCTAAAAAACAACAAGGATTGATGTTAGACACGCTCATAACACCAAGAACTCAGACATTAGGAAAAGCACGATAAGATCAGAAGAAGGGAAATTTTCCTACGCATCATGAAGTCTCTAATCCAGGATAGTGGTGCACTTCACTACCATGACTTAGAATCTACTCAATATGGTTGATGTGAAATTATTATCCTCGAAATTTAACCTAGCGCTCTGATACCAACTTTGTCACGACAGCAATCTAAACCCCAGACAAGACCGGCGTCGTTAACCTCGCAGAGGTCGCAGATAAGCCTACATGCGTTATTCATACCTCACTTAGATTAATTTTAGCGGAAAATTTGAAACTTTTTGATTATTAACATACTTGCTAAATATTGTTAACATTTCATAATCGTTCATCATCAACCATCTAACACTAAAGACAAAAGCAGCTGAAAGAAATAGTTCACTAAGTATTAATTGTATAATGGCCAAAATGGCACCAACACAAAGTTTGAACCAAAATAGAAAAGAAATGCTAGTGAAACATGCTCCACTAGATCAACTCTAAAACTACGCTAAAATGTAAAACAGTAGCATCCTCGAAACCATGAGGACCTACCAAACTTCGAATAAATGTTGATGTCCGGATAGCTGCAACAATGAACCTTTAGCTCTATCGCCCTCCTGTGCCTGCACCAAAAATAGTATTGATGTATAGGGTTAGTACACACTTGTACTAAGTATGGGTATATGCAAGCACACACCAAGGACATGCATGAGAAAGAACAGCTCTTTCTTTGCGACATGATTTTTGGAAGTCAAGTCAGTAGACTTGCCAAATTGAGATTAAGAAAGCTAGTGAAATTTCCAAATTGAGTTAGGAAGGTCATGCTATGAGAGTAACATGCATCATTATAAATATTGTATTGCACACAACACATAACATCTTTATATAGCACATATCATAGCACATAACATATAACACATAACTTCTTTCATATCATTCATTCATACGCCATGAGACTTTGGAATCATAGACTTGACATTAAGACTTTGCAAAATGAGGGCTCAACACATGGGACCTCAACTAGGGAATCTTCATTAGCAAACACAGAGTCTGCTTCATTCATTCGTACGTACTTCATTTCATTTCATTCATAGGCCAGTGTGGACACCAGCTATACCTAGGGAATAGTGTAAGACTTTCATCGAGTTTGTTGTGTAATGATCAGGAATAACCTAATGTCATTACCTGAGTCTAGCTCAGCTCTTAATTATCATATCCTAACACTTTTGGTATCATTCATTTCATTATGTGCTTCATTTGAGGCTGGCCTCATTCATTCATTGGGAACTTTAACTTTAACCGACATAGATCATGTGAGCATCATGAAATCCAGTGTCTCCCCCACACCGAAAAGAGGCAAAGTCACCGGTCAAAGTGACCCAAAACACGCTAGCGTACATGGGAATTTAACCCCGCCAAATCCCTATATTGGCTGTATAGGTTCAAAGACTAGGAGATATAAGGAGATCCATACCCGGAAAGCCGGACAGTCTCATCCCATGAGAGTTACGTGAACCTTCGCCCTTCCCGAAATAAGGCATCATCGCTCATAGCTAGCCTATCGATGCTCAATATAAAGTTCCATTACATTCATCTCATACGTCATGGCAGCTGGCTTCTAGTATGAGGACATCATAGCTCATTAGATGATTTCTCATCTCATCATTAGTATTAAGTGTGTTAAACTCAATACTTTCTTTAGAGTTTTCATAGAGATTGGCTTCTTCATTATTTTACACTCTCTTTGGTGAGTACGTATTGGTGACATTTAATTAGGCTCATTTAAGACTGCTCTCATCATTTACATTAGCCTCATGTCATGTTGTCACCACATTCTTCATCATCATCACCTTTAATTTTCATAGTTATTCACCTCTTATTACGTGAATATTCATTTCACCATTTCATAGTTCATATCATCATATGCCAATGCACTTGGCCACTTAGTGTATCTTGCACTCAAACTTAACCCTCCTAGGGTTCATCATTTCATTATATACATCTTAGGCTCACTTACTTTTGAACGTATGTTAGACTTATGTGTCTATACATACAAGCCATGGGGATTCATTCATAGTTCGTTAAGTGATTCTTACTTTCCTAAGATTATGTAGTACAAGACTTTTGTATCTTATATATATGCAAAGATCTTGATTTTGATCTAAGTAGGAGACATTATTCTTGGATATTTTATTCATGTATGACTTATGTATCAATACGGAAAATTGAGCAAGGAAATCCAAGTTTGAGCCACTTGGATATCATATATATTTTTCATTGATTTTATTTCTAATATTCATAACATTAGAACTGTAAATTAAATCCCAACATTAACATCGAAGGATTAATTGTCTACTTAATTTTGCTCTTAGGTTGGCCCAAGGGTTGTGGATTCAAACCCCCACAACCTCTTCTATTTTATTCTTTAATTTTGCGCCTTGAATTTGTCTAGCAGGTTGTGATTTTGATTCCCACGCCTCACAATTCTTTTCCTTTCATTTTTCCTTTCTCCTTTGAACTTGTTACAGCTTACTGAGGGGCGTGGGATCGATAAACCACGACCCCATAGTTTTTTTTGATTTTTTCCCATCCTCCTCCTTTAGTCCTAATTCCCTACTGACCAAGGTATACTGGGATCAATTCCCCGTAACCCCTTTTCTTTTTTTTTCTTTTTTTAATTTTTCTCTTCTCCTTCGCTGTCTACTTAGAGGACATGGGTTCGAATCCCACGCCTCCCACTTCTTTGTTTGATTTATTTTTCTCCTCCTTCTTCCCCCAATTCGCGAGTTTGATTCCCCCTAGCCCCATTTCATTTTCTTAGTGGCGAATTCCAGTTAGCCAGGTTCGAACCCCCCCAACCCCATTTCTTTTCCCTTGTCTCACGAAACCAGTAGCTAAGGGGTTCGATTCCCCTTAGCCCCTTCACTTTTTTTTCTTTTTAGCCTTCTTAACATGTGAGATCTTGGGTTCAATTCCCATTGACCTCACTTATTTTAATTTTCCCTTTTAAAAACCCAGATTTAGCCTCATTGTAGACTGCACAAATATGGAATTTTTTTTTCATTCTTCAACTCATCTTTAGTCACATATTTCATAAGTTTATTTGGCTAAAAGATTGTGTTCAACCAACCATATTTCATTATAATGAACATCACATTTTATACACATTTCACACATAAAATACTCAAAAAATACATGTCTTAAACGACTCCAAAACAGTGGCCAACCACATTGCCATCGTGCACAGACACACACACCTCTTTTTTTTTTATCACACTTTAATTATCATCTTCGTAATTTCCCTCACATAAACATATCCAAGCTTTTACCGGTTGAAAGGGAACTGAATGCTTAAGTACAAGGAATATGCTCTCTTAGTACTGTGGGCATAAAGAAATAGAATCAACCTATATAATATTTGTTTTCATGTAGTCGGCATTGTAGAAGCAAAGCGTCTTGGTCGCCAGAGCTCGCAACCCTTCTCGACCTGTCTTTTCAGACTCATTCCCTTTCTCTTTTGAAACAATTTTAGACATCCCTTTCCATTGGTCTACAATAGTGTCATTGTAGAGAATCCCTGCCCACCACTCTCCCTATAGGTCGAGCCTCCTTTTCAGTCGCCCAGTGATCGGAATCAAAGTTTTGCAAAATGGTGTCAACCGGTAATAGAATGTAGCTAGATGCCTCTTTCGTTCCGCCTGTGACCCCTTTGGAATTCAAATTCCGCTGGAATTGATGTGCTAGAACATAGATTGGAAAGTGCGACATTCTGCCAGTTTTTGGCGGCTTTCACTTTCAATCCGATTGACCGCCTACGTGCCCGTCGTATGAAACTGGAATGCATCCTGGCTCCTGAGACCCTTTCATAGAATTCCATATTCCCAAAGACGAGGAAATTTATTTTTATGTCACATTTAATATAAACACATCATTCATGCCTAAATCTACCAGCATAACATACCCATTCTATGAATTCGTTTAGGAGATAGGGACAAGGACATACAAAGGGGAAAAACCTTAGTTTCGAAGTGAATAGTTTGAATCGAAAGGGGCCTCTTGGGAAAGGGACCAAGAGAGAAGAAACCCATACCTTTTCGATGTTGTTCAAGCTTGAAGTTTCTGCCCAAACTTGTCTCCAAAACCACGCCCAATTCACCTAAAGTTCCACCACCAACTCGATAGAAATCTCCCTTGCCTTAACGTTTTTGATTAACTTGTTTTATTAAACTTTTTAGTGAGTTCTTCAAGTGTGAAGAATTTTTTTCAATGTTTCTGTCACGTTAATTGGCAGATAGAACAAGAGAGTTTTTTTCCTTTTTGAACGTGGAGAGGTGATAAATGTGATTAGGAGAGTGTTAGCATAGGTTTAGGAGTCTTAATTCAAGACTTAGTCAAAATAGAATTTAATTAAATCTATACAAATCTGATTTATATCAACTAATACGTGAAAGGGCCATTACGCCCTTCAAAATTTTAGATTTTAAATAATAATTAAATAACCTTAAGTATTTATCCTATTAGATTTTAGGGTTGTTACATCTTTCTACTATTGATATTAAATACTACTTATTTTCAAAGGAAAATGCACAAGTACCTCCTCAACCTATGCCGAAATCTCAGAGACATACTTATACTATACGAAGGTTCTATACCCTCCTGAACCTATTTTATATATAGTTTTCTACGACCTTTCGGTCAATGTGGCACTATCTTGTGGTCCCAATGCGTGTTGATTTTTTTTAAGCTAGTGTCATGTAGGCCGAAAAAGGGTAGAAAATTATTTATAAAATAAGCTCAGGGGATAATAGGACCTTAGAATAGTATAAGTGTGTCTCTGAAATTTCGGATATATGCATTTTCCCTATTTTTGATGTTTAGATGACTTATATTTTATAAGATGATTTGGTCAAATTATCCCAATCATTTACTACTTCATAACCCGGTGTCAAGCCAATAGTAGATAACTATTATTGGATAAAGGAAGTAACATTTCCTCCATTTACTATTTTAAATATTGATTTTTATTTTTATTCAATATTTTTAGTACGAAAAAGGGTCAAATACCCTTAAACTATTCGAAATAGCTCATATTTAACCTTGAACTATATTTCGGCTCAAAAATATCATTCTTGTCATACTGTTGGGTCAAAAGTGTCCTTTTTATTAACGGAAGTTGTTAAATACCATATGGATGCCATATTTCACGCAATAGGGTTCTACTGTCACATACACTAAAAGGAAAATAATCCAAAATATCCTTAAACTATCTGAAATAAATCATATTTACCGTTAAACTATATTTCGGCTCAAAACTACCATTTTCGTCAAACAATTATGTCAAAAGTGTCATTGTTATTAACGAAAGCTGTTAAATGTCATGTAGATGCCACAATGCACGCCAATAGGGTTCCACTACCACATAGACTAAATCTCTAAATTTTAATTGAAAAAGGATAAATATATCCCCGATCTATCGTAAATGGCGTGCAGATACCCTCTGCCATATTTTTGAGACATTAATCCCCCTTTTGTCCATAAATTAGAGCATATATGTCTTTCACTCTAATAGTGGTATTAAAGTTTGTATTTTCACACTATAAGAAAAGTGTAAATTATATGGGGATTTTTTTGGGGATTAGTATGAAAATTTGCAGAAAAATAAGTTCCCTGCGAATTTTCATACTAATCCCCATGTAATTCACAATTTTTTTTAGTATCAGTTAGCAGTGGAGGATGAATGCCCCGACATGGCCCATTTGTGCAGGAATTGGTGTATCAACAACCTCAACAACTACTCTTAGATTCTTTTGATCATTCATTGCAATATACAACCTTATATGCCTGAATGTTCTTTCAATTTTCAGATCAAATGGAATCAAGAGAGATCCTTAATTCTTAGTATCACACATAAACTATAGAAAAAATTGCAATGGAAATGTAACGAACTAGAATGTCATTTTAAGATTTTTGATAAAATTATCATTTTACTCCTCACGATATCGATCCCAAATAATTTATGATTGGAGTTTGAATTTGGTTTTAAACTTTGAGCGGAAAAAATGTGAATAATGAAAGTCTGAGAATTCAAAAAGGCTAAAGTTGTTAAACTGTGGTTGTGTCTTTAAGAATTTTAAGTCTCAAAATAGAATTTCATCGATTTCATCAACTTTGACATATGGAAATTGGTCTAAGAGAGATGTCAATATTAGATTCAGAGTGTTTTCATAGATTTGGGGTCCTAAGCTTGAAATGTGTGAAATTTTAGCCTTTAGATTGACTTTGGTCAACATTCGGAGTTTGAATTCTCAGATCAGATTTCTAAAAGTTCCACTATATTTGGTGGATAATTTAAGGTCTTGAGGCGGTCTTGATTGAATATTCAAAAGCCCTGAACTTGATTTAACCTTTTTAGACGTTATGTTTGTTCATTGCGACTTTTACGAGTTTTGGGTCTTGGAGACCTCAAATTTATGTTTCGATGGCTCCATTTATCTAAACCATCGAGTGTAATTGAATAGAATATGTGGTTTGTATATGAGGTTCTGGACGATTTTTGTGGATCCATTTGTAGATTTGAGAGTTGATTGGTTTTATGATATCTGGTGTGC
Source organism: Solanum neorickii (assembly GCA_027704865.1). Classification (NCBI taxonomy): domain Eukaryota; kingdom Viridiplantae; phylum Streptophyta; class Magnoliopsida; order Solanales; family Solanaceae; genus Solanum; species Solanum neorickii. The sequence continues at coordinate 20,811,470 of JAKWJC010000365.1, forward strand.
CTTGAAATCATAAATGATGGTGTGCTTTCACGAGGTCCGCATTAGTGAGTTCCTAGTAGCATTCGCGAGGGGTCAGACTCCATTAACCATCACATTTGCGCATGATCTATCTTTTGCGATTCGGGGTTCACTTTTGTGAACCAAAGGTCGTGATTGTGAGTTTGAGAAAGTGAACCTAAGCTCTCTTTTGTGAGATCTAAGAGGGTTGATATATGAAATTTTAGGGTTTTACCTCATTTTTTCACATTTTGAGTTTTGGAAAATTATTGGAGGCGATGTTAAACAAATTTCTAGTGCTAAATCATTTGGCTAAATGTCTGTAACCTTAAAACTCAAAATTCCCTTGGATGATTTGTAGATTTTAATATCAAAAATTGATATTTTGATTGATCAAGTGAAAATTTTTCAAGAACGTGAGTTCTAATGTAAAATGGTGATTATGAACGGATTTTTATTCCTTTTTCAAAATGTTTTTCTAATGAGTTCCAATGCCTTGGACAATGTTTTCAAGTTATTTTTTCTGGATTCAAACCCTATTTCCGGAATTGAATTTTTGAGTCAATTTGACCCATTTTTCAAAGTGTATGATATGAGTGTTGAAATTTTTGGAATATTATTATGATTAATTGTTTGATTAAATTGTGTGGCTTTGGACATTGTTTGTAAAGGGATGACACAAGTCTTGGAGTGATTTTTGATTGGATGAAACAAGTGAACTTCTTAACTTTATAAAACTTGTATAATCTTGTATTTTTCTTCATTCTGTGTCTCGGGGAGGAATGATAATAAGGTGACCAGTTTTAATTACTCTACTTGATTGATATTAATGAATAAAAAAAGGATAAAATAGAAAAGCAATATGTTGATAGTTGTTTTATGAATTGCCATTAGTATTGATTCTAATTTGTAGAATGATGAAATGCTTTGTTGACAATATTGTGGGCTTGAATTGCTTAAATTAATCATCTCTTCCTTATGATGTGAGATTGTCTATTTGCATTAATTTTTGTACACGATGAGATATGTGGTAATTATATCGATGAAAAATAGTTTCGATAAGTGAAATTATACAAATTCAATGGGGATGGTTACAGTGAATGGTGTTGTGTCGGTGGAAAATGGTTTCGATGAGTGATATTGTGTCGATGAAAATTGGTTTCTGCAATTGGTTTTGTGCTGATGGGAAATGATTTCGACAATCTTTGACTTTGTGATTTGAACCTAATACTTGTGATTGAGATATATGATGTTTGTGATTGACATACTTGCTATTCGTAATTGATTAACTTGATACTTGTTGATTTTGAACTATGAATGTTGGATTATGATTGTTGAGCCTTGTGGGTTGTGTAACGTGAGTTGTTAGGTTGGGCTGATTTCTATAAGTTGTAGTTAAGACAGTTTTGTTAGGATGAAAGGAGTACTTGTATTCTAGATTAGTTTTACCTTGTTTAGTTGGTACCTTTGTTGAATATTGTGTTGTTTGATACTCACTATTTTCTTTTACACTTGTGTAGGTTTCGAGGTGGACCCATGTGGTTATTAACCTTCATCTTTCTATGAGGGTTTCAAAGGATCTACCGAGAGGTAATTGCTTGTCATCCCAACGGACACTCTTGTTCCTTATTTTTTGCTTTGTTCTGTTCTAGAAACAAAGACATTGAGACTTATATTTATTTTTAAAAATTTGTATTATCAAGTCTCAGGTGCAGGATAGCTATTGGATGACCCATCTACTTGCCGGAAGACTTGCTGATGCTCGTTTTTACCTGACGAATTATCGTCTAGATATTGCTTACACTTACAACATAGGAATGAATGATCAATCGATTTTTATAAGGACAAGCCAAGATTATCTCACTTAGAAGTTGTTTTTCTATTTCTATGATACATCAAAACCTCACCGGGAAGAGGTTGATTTTTGTCTACGTCATCTTAGTAGTTTGGACACGTGACAATCATATTCTAGCGGTGTTTATAAATTAACTTTTCGCATTTATGCTATTTTTGATTTATTTTCGCATTTCTTTCATATTTTTGGGTTTAGATTGACTTGTCTTGGTGAGTTTAAACAAGTGTTATCACATTCATTTTGTGATCAGGATAAAAACAACATGCAATGTAATTTGTATAAAAAGAAATCACTCGTGGAATATGGAAAAAGGTGGTATTTCATTTTAAATTGAAACTGATATTTGCTTGTGCTATTAGTTAAGTTCTTGGTCATTACAGCAAAATACTATGGTTAAAATTAGAACCTTTGAAAATCGCTAGTATAGATGTACATATTTGTATACTTTCTTCACAATACAAATCAAATTGGAGTAAATTCCATACAGTGATTTGCTTTATTCCACCAAACAAGGAGGTACAGTAGTTGTCTAAAGCTAGTATAAAACCCCCAAAAAACAAATGAAAGGAAGATATTAAAAAAATAAAAATAAAATAAAAAGTGTTAGAAAAATTTGCAAGGTGGTTGACACTTTCTATAAATTACCTACTTACTAGTGATAAATTGGTAATGAAAGATCCTTCATATATCCCATTAGAACAAGCCACATTACACATCCAAAAAAAAAGAAAAAAAATGGTTTGCTCCTCTCATCCAAAAACTTCCCTAAAATCATCATCTACTAGCATAAACTCTATGAAGCTTAAGAGCTTAGTACAATCCTTTATTTTCTCCCACATATATAGAGCTATAACGAAAGCGAAATCATTATTATTACAAATTATGAAGAAGAAGAAGAAGAATGTGAAGTTGTTTGTTGGTTCATTTAGGTTGCATTATAATTGGTGTTCTTCTCATGTGATGCCAGTGCCTGTTCCAACAGCATTTGATGTCTACTATGATTCTACATGGAATTCTATTATTTCTAGTGCTTGTGATGAGTCTGAACTCTCTGGCTATCTTCAATGGCTTGAAGAAAAGGACAATAATGATATTGATAAGCTTGCTGATATGTTCATTGCAAATTCACATGAAAGGTTTAGGTTGGAGAAAGTTGAATCTTATAGAAGATTTCAAGAAATGTTGGCTAGAAGTGTATGATCCACTATTATTTTGGTGGTGTTGTGTGTTTTCATAATTTTTTTTCATATTTTGGAGGGTGCATGAACTTTTTTTACTTTGTTTAAATTTAGAGAGTTAGGTCTTGTGGGATTATATTATAACCATAGAATATGGAGTAATGAGAAGGAAAATTTGTTGGCTAGATGGGATTATGGATAATTATGCAATTCTTCTTATTGCAATATGTTTATACCTTTGAGATCTGAAATTTTATTACAATCCTTCTACTAAATCAACAATTTTATTCAATTTTTATTTGAAGTTTCCTTATATTGTTGAAATAATTATAGAGATGATTGGAAATTCGTCAATTTTATGAAAGAAAAAAATTCATATAAATTTTGATTCATGACATATAAAGAAAAGAAGTAATTTTCATTGGATTTTGAGTCATTAAAATTTCATTGGTGTTGAGTCTATTTGTTTGATAGAATTTGCTTAGTATAATTTACCTAGTATATATGATTTGAAATTTATTTGACATTTCATGCTCATTCAAAAAAACAAAAATCGTAGTTATTGTCGCTTTTCGTCGAGTTTTTAAAAAATAATAATTTTATATGAGTGAACGTATTACAGTTTTCATTATATCCACATATTTTAAGGATAGTGATATTTGCGTTTATCTCTTTGCCATTGTGGGGTTTAAGTTTCTTTCACTTTTGTTTCTATCCTGTGGGCCAAGCTTTTGATACTTTTGAGATTTAGACTGTTGATAAAAATAAGGAAAATGCATTAAGATATGTTGTTGAATGATTAGTATTTAATTTTTATTCTAATATTTAACACTCAATTGTAAGATAAAAAATTCCTAATATTTAGTACTTTTTAACTATTTTTTTTCTTAAATCTTTCTTATTTGAACTATATATGTTGAGAATTCATCACTAATTTTTTGATAGATTAGATGAGAGAGGGGTTTGGGCAGTTTAAAAATTGGAATTTGAAATAGGGAAAAAGTAAAAGAGATGCATGACCCTTTTATTTGAGTAGTTAACTCGTACAAACTAATCAACATGAATTGATTGTTTCAAATTTCAATGATAAAATGAAAAAGCAAACACCTTTACTCCATAACTTATAAATTAGCTCTTTCTTTTTTGGCCAAAAGTTTTTATTAATCATTTCGTTCATTTTTACTAATCACTTTTAAATTTGATATTCCTTCTATTCTTAATTATTTATCCACTTTTGAATTAACATACCTATGAAAAAATAATTATTGATATAATGAATTTATCATTTTATCCTATTAATTACGAAGTGAATGAATTAAAAATTTAAGATTATAAAAAAGTTTATTTTTTAAAGTAATTAAATGAGAATATAATAGGTTAAAAAATTTGTCCTTTATTGATTTATCAAAATCGACAAGTAATCAGGGAAAGAAAAATGGACAAGTAATTATTAGGGACAGAGAAAGTATAAGTTTTTTTTTAAAAAAAAAAATTGACATAATTATTTTATCAAACTATCCCTACTAATTGATGTTCTAGTATTCTCTCCGTTTGAATTTACTTGTTAAATATTTCCTAATTTGATTTCTCTTGTTAGTTGTCATTTTTGATAAAATAAGAAAAATATAATTTTTTTAATTATATCTTCAATTTATTAGCGTTGAATTAATGAGTAAATATATTTGTGATCCATCAATTAAAATAGGTGAATTAGTAAACTCAATATATCAAAATTATTATTTCTTAATATATATGCCAACTGCCAAGTAAATCCGAACAAATGGAGTATTAGATCTTGAAAAATAATTTAGAAAACAAATAATTACTATTATGGGTAAAACATGAAAAAAGAAAATAATTATGTATCTTTTTATTTTAGTTAAGTAAAAAATAACAAATAAAAATAAAAATAATATAGTAATAGTGGATAATAAGTAAGGTGAAGGGGTTTCCAACATGTCCTGTCATTTCACACTTGTTTGGATGTGTGTTTTGTTTATAGAGAAATAGTTTATTAGAAAAAACAAAGGGGCAAAAAGGCTTGATTTTAGCTGAAATCTGATCACAAGCAATAGCTGTTTGGATATTAAAATTACATTAATAACGGCGAAGATTCAGCCTTGTTTACCTCTTCGAGTTGCTCACTCTTTGATTCCCCAAAACCCCGCCAGACTTGCCCTTTGTTTTCTCTCTTTCTTTTTGGATTTGGAATCAAACTTATAATATACGCATAATATATAAATACATCATTTAATTTTGTTTAGTTGGTGTTTATGTTCTTCAATTTTGAGTGTGTATAAAATTGAACAAGTAGATATAAACGTTTTATGTGACATAATATTTGTAGGACATTAAATTGTCAGGTAGGATGTCACGTAGGATGAATGTATCTATCTATTCAATTTTATATAAGTTTAAGTGTCGACTTGTGCACAACCAAAGTTGAAAAGCAAAAATAAAATCGAAATAAAGTTGAAGGTCATATTTGTATATTTTTAACTTACAGTAATTAGAAACAATTTGTGCATTTCTTTCCGATTACCAAACTTATTTATTATAATAATTATCTTTTAGGTGAGTTGATCGATGTACCTAGAAGTGGAACCAAATGGTTTAGTGAGGGCATACGTGCACCCGTCAACTTCGAAAAAAATCATGTGTATACATATATATCTATCTTAAAAAACTATTAGAAAGTAGGATATACTTAACAGTACACCAAGAAATAACATAGAAGTGCCCCTGTGCACTTGATACAAGCTAGTAGGGGCAGACTCACTAGTTACGTAGAAATTAAGAGGTATCTTTATAAATTTAACATAGAGCACCAAATGAATATATGATGTGATTGGTCCATTGACTTTTGGGTGGGTGCTTAAGACTCTTTTAGTGTTGTTGAGCTTGAGTTCGAATTTCATTATTAAAATATCATTTATATTTTTGATTCCACAACTTTTAGAACACCTACAACTTTAAAATCGTAGATCTACCACTGCAAGCTAGTGAAATTACCTACAAGACCAGGGTTTTCTTCTTTTATATGTTTGCTTTTGTTTCATCAATTTTGGTCCTTTGAATGGGAGAGCATATTAATAAACAAGTCACAACTTGCTTTTCCAGTATGTCTGTTGTATAGAAGACCAAGTAGCAAGAACCGGACCTGTCATGGACCACTTTTACCCAAACGACCCCTTTTTTCTTCTCTTTTAATTTTCATTTAAATTACTTCAAAAATTTATAGCGGGCACCAAGTAGGAAAAATGCTTCATGGGAGTCTACTTTTACTATAAATTGATTTTGCTATTTTGTGGTCACCTTCCATGGTGTGTTAGTGTGTTTAGCAATTAGATTACTACTATTTATTCACATAAAAAAAAGTAAGAATACATTTGGAAAGTCACATGTTAATTAAAATGAGCGTAATTACTAGGAAATTACGTTGACTTGTACATATGTACTTCTTGGTCGCACAAGTGCAATCATAAGTTATATTGAATTTTTAAAATCAAGGATAATTATCTAAATTAAAATTTATATTGGACGAATAAGAGTCTTTATAAATGATACTAAATTTATAAGATATAAGTTATCTTTTAAAAATATATTAATTATAAACCTATATTCTTAACTAATATTATATAAAAAATAATTTATATTTTTAAAAAATTAGTATATTTTAATTAACTAATTATATTATGGGTGTGCACTATTTTGAGTAACCCAAAAAATCAAATTAGACCAAACCGAATTCTAATTTGGATTGATTTTTTGGATTTATAAGTTACTTTGTTTGTTTTTTTTGTTTGATTTCGAATTTAGAAAAATAAAAAGCGAAAAGTAAAAAAAACCCGAATTATATATATAGATTAATAGTTACACATATAACATTTAGGTTTACAATATAGGATACTAGTAATTCAGTATTACTGTAATATTTAGGCCCATATCAAATTACAGTCATTCTATTTCACTAAGTTTAGGCATTAGATATTAACATTAAAACTATAAATATCACATGTTACTTGCACTTTCGTAAACAAAAACAAGCAAAATTAAGACATGAGCTGAATTGTTTGTTCAACCTCGATGCGATTGTGTTTAGTGATAGTACTTTAGAGTTAAGAGTTAGTTTCATTAGAATTATCTATTGATAATATTGCGTTTTAATGTTTTACTCGTGATTATATTGGATAGGGTATTTAAGAAATTCAATATTAGTACTTTTCCTTATATGAATTTTATTTTTTAAGCATGTAAATACTGTAGACACGTAATTTTTGACCGAATTTAAGTTTAACACCAATATTTAGAGCATAAATAATTTTATCAATCTAAATTAAATATATTTTGACTTTTTATTATTTTCATTAAGTTTATTTAAAAGATATAAAAATAAATAACATAAATATAATTTTTATTAGATAAGTTTATTTCGATTGTTAAAAAAAGAAAAAAGAAAATATATATATATATATATATATATATATATATATATATATATAATTTAAATCAACTAATATTTCTTAATTATTTCCCTTTTGTTTTAATTATTCATTTAGCTTTATTTATTTATTTACTCAAAACAATTAATAATTATATAATTATCATTTTTATATATATATTTAATATATAAAAAAAAAGGAAAAGGACCCACGATCCACTCCCCATTCCCCACTTCCCCACGCACACACACGTACACTACTACTACTACTATCTATATACATACAATTAGAAAAAAAAAAAAGAGATCAGAAAGGAAAAAAGAGAAAACACACGAGAGAGGTAAAAAAAAAAAACGAAAGGGAGGAAAAAATTAAGAAAAAGAAGGCAACACATACGTAAAAAATATTATTCTCATCTTCTTACTTTTTTTGAAAATCACAAACAAAGGTTGAGTTTTGAGGTTCACTTTCGCGGTTTCAAGTTCGTGGATTCTTGTTAGTATTATATCATTTCCTTGAATTTGATTTTCGCAAAAGGTATTATTCAATATTCATTTATAATATTATATTCATGATTATGTGGTATTTATTTCTCATGTTATGAATTTAATCAAGCTCTAGGTTGGTTCAACCCTTTCATTATAATATTGAAATACGGTAAATATGTGCATATTGTTAAAATTAGAACAAATTATGTATAGTATCGTGTTTTAATCTTTATGGCTAGTATCTGGTGAAATCGTTCTTGCTCCTATTTAATCATAGTAATTAATAATATTTTTTTAAAAAAAAAACTTATTTTTATATATTTGTTAAATCGAAGCATGAGAAAAATTATTTAAATGATTGTATGTTCCATATAATCTGTAAAGTTAATTCCGACAACACGCCTCATATTTATTTATTTGTTTATTTATTTCCCCTTATAATTTTTAGTATGCATACTTTATTGTGAATATAAATTTAATTGTTTAAAACCTAATCTCTTTGTTTGTGCCAAAATATACTAGATTAGTAAAATAGTTTATGATAATATTGAATGAGAAAATTTATGAGATATAGTTGATTTGCAAATTATTTAATGCTAATGTTAATAATCATCTAAAGAATATTATTGAATATTATATTGAAAAATAATTATTGAATTGTTATAATATGCTTACTATTTTTTCTTTCAAATAATAAGAAATGAAAAATAAAACAAAAACAATGTAAACATTACCTACCTACATATATATATATATATATATTGATGACCAAAAAGAAAAAGATGGAAAAAATAAGAAAAGAAAATAAAAATAGTGAAGAAGGAATGTTCAAACTAGAAAAAGAATAATAAAAAATAAAATATATATATAATAAAAAGAATGTAAAAAAAAAGTACACGAAAAGGTTAAAAAAAAATACTTTAAAAATGAAAAGATACAAAAGGTATAGTGTTTAAAATATATAAAATAATTTATTATTATCATTAAAAAAAATATTAAAAAGAGTAAGAAAAGAAAAAGAAGAAAATCAATGTAAAAAAAAAAACACACTAAAGGAAAGTTAAAAAAAAACGTGAAAGATTAGTATGAAAAGAAATAAAAGAGAGAAATTAAGAAGCAGACAAATGTTGAAAGCATGAAAAATAAATAAACAATTAATGAAAATGTGTAAAAACTTTACATGTTTATAAAATAGTGTAGTTTTAAATATGTTAATATAAATCAAAGAATGAGGGTAAATACATTTGTCTTAATAATACAATATTCATAAATTAGTTTAGGTCATAAATGTCCATAAAGCGACCGTGCTAAAACCACGGTACTCGAGGGATGCCTAATACCTTCCCCTTGGTCAACAGAATTCCTTACCCGAACTTGTTCGCAGACCAAATAAAGAGTCATTTCCTTTCGATTAGGGATTAAACTAAAGGTGACTTGCAACACCGTAACTCAATTCCAAGTGGCGACTCTGAAAAAGCTAAAATAACCCCCTAATCAATTACGTCACTTAAATTTGAAAAACTCTTACGCCACTGCGCGAAAAAAGGGTGTGACAAATACAACTTTGATTATGTTATTAATTAGTTATGAAATAATTTATAACTGAATAGTAAAAAAAAATGAAAAGAGAAAAACCTAACTGATTCAACTTTTTTGTTTTGGATTGGGTTATACTTTTTCAAAATCAAAAACTGAAAAACCTAAAACGAATAACACAAAACTGAATGAAAAAATCGAATGCACACCCCTAAATTATATAAACAAAACTATTAAATTTCTATGAACATCATGCACTATATGTTTGACAAAAAGATAAATATTATAAATATAATATTATAAAATTTATTAAAATATTTGACAAAAATAATAATCTATCAAGTTTAGCTAAAAAAAATAAACAACTTGCAATATAAGATAATGACAAGTCATAATACATAACATTAGTAAAATAGATAATTCACTAGTTTAAATGCTTATTGAACAAAAAACACTAATTCACTCATAAATAGTACTAACTATGTTCGGACACCAATCAACATGCAATACAATTTATATTACATATCAACTAAGAAAAGTCTAACTCTAAGTAAATCATAACCTACATCAACTGACGAACTGAAAGTTAACATGCTAAATTATTGGAAACTTCCTTTTCTCAACAACATTGAACACTTAGGACTTCAAAATATAACCATAATAATCATCTATTTTCTCAAGCGAAGGTCTTGGATATTCAAACTCATCTAATTCTACCTATTTAAAAGATCTAACAAATTATTCATAAGTTATTTCATCTAATTAGGGGCTTTCATGATCAATTCAATCTCATTCATAAAATTTCAGCTCCATTAACTTCTCTTGAGAAGTTCATAAATCCAAAAACTGTATTTTATAGGGTTTCTAGTTTCTCCAAATATTATAAATAAAGGTTAGCTAGGTTCATCATTTCATGCTAGAAGATATAATTTAATAAATTAGAAATGAAATCTTGTATGATTGTACTCTCTTTATATTATATCCAGTAATAAAATAACCTCAAAGTTCAACCCGTAAAGTCCCATGAATAGCTCACCCTTTGATTCCACAAAGAAAACGTACAAAAGGAAAAGATGAACAAAAACACTTACCTCAAGAGAGAAAAATTGTAATTCTTGAAAAATCTTCCTTGAGGTTATCTCTGATCAAATATTCTAAGTTATGACCAATTGTGGATGTGTAAACGACTTAAAACTATAGTAAACACCAACTTTACTATACCACAGCCTCACAACTTCATTGCCTTGGATATGGTGAGCAAAACCTCTGTTCACTATGGCGAAAGAGGATTCACACTTTGTTTTTTTCTAAAAAAATATATTTTACCAATTCTTAATCCATGTGGACAAATATGAGAGCACCATAGACCCAAAAAACTATAATGATGGGGAAACTTGTTACATCAAATATCAATTAAACACATGTCCATCTCAAAAATCAAAAAGAAAGATGAGAAGAAGATGAATGAAGGAAATATTATTAGACTCCACAAACTTGATGATATCTTCTACGCATATATGATTCATGTCGCGCCCCATTTTCGCAAAAAATGGGTTTTGTGCACGACCTAACAACTCTTTTGGGATTTCGAATTTGGAGTCGCCACCTAACGAATTAATGCGCGTTATGGCACCTATCTAACCTAACTAAGTCTAACTAAGGTCAACGAGCTAGAGATTCGGGTAAGAGTTCAAATTACCTCGAGGGGAAGGTGTTAGGCATCTCTCGAGGTCCACAAGTGTGGGTCCCGACCGTATCTCATGCAATCTATGTGGGGGTTACAATTAGCAATCAAGGTCACCTCATTTATTAATTTATTTAATCTTGCTAAGTAATATAAAACAATTAATACTATTTTATTATTTTTTCATTAATTTGAGCATGCAAGGCTAGGTGATATCAATAAATAAACAATCAAGTTTTATTTTTATTTAAGCATATGAGACTATGTTATAAACAAAATTGGCAAATATTAAGCGATTAATATGTGCGAAAGTAAAGTTTGAAAATTGATAAGTTTTGAGTAGGAATTTTTATTTTAAAATAAATGTTTGTTTCTTTTTAGTGATGATGCCACGATATTGTTGATCGCGCTCCTCCACCATGGAAACAATTTTGATTTGAGGTCGGTCTAAAAAATAGTTTATGTTTTTGAAAATGATTTAAAAGATTTAGTTTACATGTAGACACATAAATATTTACACATAAATACACATAATTCCTTTTGAAATTCATGGCTAGGTGGTACTTCCAAGGACGCGTCGGTTTAATTTAAAAATTGGAACTAGACCTCATAGTTCCTTTGACTTTCCCACTAACGATAGGTTAGGAAATAGTGCTTATAATTTATTTCAAAAATAAACAATGTCATAATCAATCCAAAGTTTTAAAGGAAGATTGAATAATGAATTTTAAGAAAATTATGTTGCAAAACTTTGTAAGTAAGAAAAAAACTAGTAGAACAATAAAGTGGTAAATTTATTAAATGCAAAAGTTTACTACGAAATATATTTAAAAGCCAAGTAATTTGTTAAATGCATGAAATGATTCTAATTTAGTATCATTATTATTTTAAGAAAATAACATATTGCATCATGAATGCGAAAATCTTCAAGAAGACAAATAGGATTACTAATTAAATAATATTAACTAATTTTAGGGGGAGGGAACAAATACACACAAACAATTTTTTTTTATGAATATATTAAAAGTTTATTTACAAGCCTATAGACATGATTTCTAGGTGTTAAAAAAAAAGAGTAACACATATATGCATGATTTTGTAAATCTAAATGATATGAACAAATTAATCCTTAGGCATGGTTTCTATGTGACAAGACAATGCTAAAAATTATAACATTTTTAAAACACCTAATCGGCCTACTAAATTATTATGATTTGATTTTAACATTAAAAAAATTAAAGGAATCTAGTTATTATTATTTTTAAGACTTATTAACAAAAGCGTCAAGCAAACTAAAAAATGGTTAGATTATAACACCTACAAACAATAATTCTAGGTGGTTAAAGATAAACCTATATGCATGATTTCTAACTTTTATTTAAAAAAATTACAATGTACAAGTAGGCATGTAAATCCCCCTTCCTTAGATGATCCCCCAAATAAATTTATATATGAGAGCTTTAGAGTTACAAATGTTACAACATTCAAATAAATAAAACAAGAAAAAAAATAATAAATTCTAATAAACAAATAAATCTTTCTTCATGGTTCATCTTCAACTTGAACTTCAAGTTTGAAACCTGTCAAAGCAATCAAATAACTACACAAGTAATCGCATTTATTAGTCAAGGTGAGACAATATGCAATTGTTTAACAACTTATACATAACAAAAGAATAGAACAATGAGCTCACACAAATGTACGAATACAAAAAATAATGTAAATGCTAATTCCGAATACTAACCGGTTAAATAGATTAGGAATGGTAGCAATGCAAACAAGTTGATCCAACTTTTACTCGAACAAAAGCAAAATGGCAAAGTAGCGAAGAAGAACACTTGAATGTTTACCGGAATCTTAATGTATTGTTAGAGTAGCAAGAGAGCAATGTGAGAAGGAAGAGTGATGAGAGAACTTGTGATTGAGAGTGAATGATTGTATGAGTTAATGAAATAATGAAGGGAGGGGTCTTATTTATATAACAAAGAGGGGGAAGCATTTAAGGAAAATATTATTTTTAGGAATTAAATAAATATATTATTTTCCTTATTTTAAAGGAGAGCCAAATCATTTTTTTAAAAAAAAATATTTCATTACCATATCTAAACAAGTAAGAATAAATTAGAAGGAGCAAAATACTTTTCTTAAATAAAGAAGAATCAAGTCAGATTTTTTTTTAAAAAAAATATTTAGGTTTTAAGCAAGTAAGAATAAAAAAAGCCGAAATTGTTACTTTACCATATTTAAATAAATAAATAAAAATCAATCAATTTCAGAACAAGGAAAAAGAGATCAATTAATATTGTCTTCTTTATTTTCAAGGAGCCAAAAATAGATTTAAAATATTTTACTATAAACAAGTAAGTATAAAGTTTAGGAAGAATAATATTATTTTACCACAAACAAAGGACGTTACAAATAAAAGATTCTAATTTACTGTCTGCAAATATCACAACGAGGGGTTCTATGCATTTTTCTAGTAAGCTAATTTTAGGAGAAGAAATAACAATACCAAATTGTCAAAAAGTCTTGATCGCAAACAAGTCGTATAGGTCTATTATTCACCTAAATAATTCCTTCAACATGCTCAAATAGAAAGAAACCAGAATCACGACAATATATCATAGTAAAATAGATGTAAACAAAGAGGGAAAACACTCGAATTGGAGCCAGCAAATCAAATTCAAGAAGCATATGAGAGTAAGAGAAGATCATGAACAAATTAAAATAGGCAAATATTTATTCAAAATTTAATGAATTAGAATATAGTCAAGCATGAAAGATTCATTAGATTACGAGTATCCACATAGAACAGATATGAAAATGTATCTCCAACTCGATAGTCAAAACTAATAAATTTATCAAGGGATGATATAATTTTACAGAAGTACTAACCCGGATAGACCTGATAAGATCTATTTTTTTTTCAAAACAACCGAAATTTGAGGTTTCAAACAAATCTTGCTTTGCACACTACTTGTTTGCTGGCCGGAATTGCAGATTGTGCTTCTTTTTCTTCTTTTTTTTCCTTTGGCGACTCCGGAGTCCTCCATCGCTGCCTGAAACTTTTGTTGTAGGTCGTCTTTGCCGATTAGAGAGGCTTCCTGAGTTTCTTCTTTCTCGTTGCTCCTTCTCTTGGCCTGCAAATAGAAGAGAGAAAAAGGAAAAGAAAGAGGAAGGGAGACGAAGTAGCGTAGGCTGCTGGCTGCTACTGTCGTCAAGCTGCTGCTGTTGTTTGCCGGCCAGAGCTGTCGGTAGTCTTTGCAGGTTGCTGTCCGGCTGCTGCTTAGCCATCACTGTTGCTCTTTCTCGCCGGCATCGCTGCTGCTGGCTGGAGCTGTTGCTGCTGGTCGCCTCGCTTGGATGTTGTTGTCACTGGTGATCCTGCAAAGAGATAAAAAGAAGAGGGGGCGGAGAGAGGGAGAAGGACAGGAATAGGAGAAAAGAGGGATGATGGGGCTGCTGGCTGGCGTTGCTGTCTTTCGCCAAGTACCGCTGCCAGCGACGGGGAAAGGAGACGGAGAAGAAGGGAGGGGGAGAAGAGAGAAGAGAAGGAGGGAGAAGAGAAGAGAGAGCAAAGGGGAAGACGCGAGGGAGATATATTCCACCGGCGATTGGTGGTTTTTTTGCCGGAAAGAATGGGGAGAAAGAGAGAGGAGGGCTGACAGCTACCAAAGAGAGGAGAGAGAGAGAGAGAGGAGAATTTTAGGTTTTGATTTTTAGTGTATTGGAATCAAGGAGAAAAGGGAATTTAATCACAACCGTTGATCTAAAGGGCTAGGATTCGATCTAGAATTTATTTATTTAAATGGACGAATGAGATTAAAAGATGACATTTAAAAATCAGATTTCGTTGGATATGAAATGGCTAAAATTGTAATAAAATTTGGCTAGAATTGAAATGAAAGACGGGCTATGATTGAAATAAACTCGATTTCAAGTGGCTAGAATTTAAAGAAATTATGACAGAATAGGCTAGAATTTAAAGAAATTATGACAGAATAGGCTAGAATTTAAAATTTAAGTAAAATGTAGAAATTCCTATTTAATTAAAATACAACATATAATAAAATATTTTTTTAATTGAAAATCATTTAGATTTTAAAACATTTGAAATTCATTAATAATTTAAAAATATCATAATATTTACAATAATTATATAAAGTAAACGATACCAAATATATAATTTTGAGAAAAAAATCGACTAAAACTTCAAAACTTCAGGTAAATTTTAAAATACGTATTTAATCGAATAATATTCCTAATAATGGTCAAAGGTCGGTCAAAATTGGGTGTCAACAGCTTCCCCTTAGTTGATTGAGAATGAAGAATGAATTGTCAGGCAACCAACGTTGACTTAGTAGCTGGTTTTATCCGACCGACGAGAGATGTCAGTTGGATCAATTGAAACGATATAGAGTTGAAAAAGGGTACGTTCGAGACTTTGGTATTAAGCCGCCTACATATCTCTGGTTATACGAGAATCAAGTCGTGTGTAGTTCTAGATTCAAGAGCAAATGAAACTCTTAAAAATTAAAAGAGCGCTAAGGTATTTGAATGGCACGATATCGGCTTGAATGGATAAGAATATAGTAGCGAGAAAAGAGAGATTGAGAGGCTAGAAGAGCATGACAGATAAGCAGGAAGAGCATGATAGAGTGAGGTTATCAACATTTCAGCAAGGTTCGGAGTATGAGTAGCAAAAAATTGGTAGAGTCTTTGTTGTGATAGATGATAGCATAGCATTATAATTGTAATCAAGGGCGATCGATCATATCTGCAAATTCTAGATAAAATGTTAGCTTATAAATAGATAAAGTATGACCAATAATAATAAAATATGAGTTCTATATAGAAAAGAGGTGATAAAAAGCGTATCTGTTTGAGACGTAGTGCAAGCCTTGATAGTCTTTAACTTCTTGAAGGATTGAAACCATCTCTGAAGAATAACATCAAACTCCAATAGATTTGATACTATAAAGATATAATAATATAGATGAAAATATCTAGTTGTAAGGAGAGTCTAAAAGTCATTTTAAGGCGGACGAGCCTAAGTGTCATTTTAAGACGGACAACCTAAATATCTTATAAAGCGGACGAACAAAAATGTCAGTTTGAGGCGGACGAACCTAAATGTCCTGTTAAGGCGGACGACCCTAACTATCCTTTTAAGGCGGACGATCCTAAATGTTCTATTGTAAGGCGGACAAGCCTAAATGTCGCATTGTAAGGCGGGCGAGCCTAAATGTCCAATTGTAAGGTGGACAAGCCTAAATGTCGCATTGTAAGATGGACGAGCCTAGATGTCGCGTTGTAAGGCAGACGAGACTAAATGTCCTATTTTAAGGTGGACAAGCCTAAATGTCGCATTGCAAGGCGAAAGAGCCTAGATGAAGAGATAGAAAGTCACAGTTACGAGTTGAATTTGAAGATATCTTCGTGGTAGCCTGAAAGACAGATGAGTAGCGAAACGATAGTGTCAGTAGTCAAGAATTTGTCGGAGCCTTTGTGTGTAAGCAGTGGAACAACTGTTCAGAAGGCGACTTTGTCTGTAATCTGCATAACTGTAACTTGTAATAGAGTAACTAGAGCAGAATAAGCGGTAAATGTAAACATGATGCAATTTCCCATATTGACCATGAATGTTTTCCTGAAGACCATGCAAAATGATGTCTTAGGCTATGATGTCTAGGGCCATGATACGCGAAATGTATCCTCAGGTCATGAAAATGTTGTCTGCAGGCCATGAAA
Source organism: Solanum neorickii (assembly GCA_027704865.1). Classification (NCBI taxonomy): domain Eukaryota; kingdom Viridiplantae; phylum Streptophyta; class Magnoliopsida; order Solanales; family Solanaceae; genus Solanum; species Solanum neorickii. The sequence goes on from JAKWJC010000365.1 coordinate 20,828,401, forward strand.
ATGACGCCTTTAGACTATGACACCTTCGGATCATGATAGACAGAAATTAAACCCTTAGGCAATGATATGATATCCGCAGGCTATGAAGATGATGCCTTAGGAACATGATAAGCATAAAATAAATCCTCAGGCCATGACATGAAGTCCGCAGGCCATGAAAGATGATGCCTTTGGAGGATGAAGCCTTTGGAATATAAGTAATGAGTAAAGAGAGCATATCTGTTTTTGGAATCTATTGATACTTATGACTTGATTTGATTCGGGCAAATGTAAACTTCGAGCACGATGCAATCTTAGGCTTATGCAGTCTCAGGCATAATGCGATGATGCATTTCTTTGGGCATATGCAATATCGAGCACATCCAATGATGCATTTCTTCGGGCACATGCAGTATCGAGCACATGCAATGATGCATTTGTTCGGGCACATGCAATATCGAGCACAATGCAATGATGCACTTCTTCGGGCACAATGTAATATTGGGCACATGCAGTATCGAGCATATGTAATGATGCATTTTTTCGGGCACATCCAATATCGGGCACATGCAGTGATGCATTTCTTCGGGCACATAAAATATCAAGCACATGCAATAATGCAATTCTTAGATTCTAAGTCAATATTGGGCATATGCGATGATGTATTTCTACGGGCACATGAAATATCGAGCACATGCAATAATGCATTTCTTCGGGCACATGCAATATCAAGCACATGAAATGATGCGTTTCGGCATTCTCGGGCATAATATAATGATGTAGTTCTTTGAGCATTGTGCGATATCAGGTGTAGGTGCAAATGATGCAATATCGGGCATAATGTAATTTGTCAGCACGGCAGTTGCTTGAGGGAATACAGTAGCTTGGTCGTCCGCCTTATTGGAAGGATCGAGTGTCACTTGTCGGGCTCAAATGTGGTAATGTTGATTGTTGAAGTTGCTTTTGTATATGTACCTGTATTTTCTACATTCAAAGGAAAATAGTTAGTTTAAAGGGGGGAGGTTGATCTGTATCCATGATTTGGCGCAGCGTGCTCCTTTAGCTTGCCATCCACACCTCTTCGAGCGTCTGTTTTATTTTTCATAAAAAGGGGGAAAAAAACTTTGAAAGATTTTGAAATTATCATTTAATAAAAGCTGATGTTGAATCTTTGACCATGGCATAGGTTGAGACTTTACAACGTCTGACTCAAAAGTGGAGCTATCATTTGATCTTCTTTGTAAGCTGAGTGCTTGTTGAGGAGAAACTTTCGGTGAAATTTTTGAGTTTACTCAAAAATTCTGCCCAAGTATGAAGATGTGCCAGGAGAAATCTTGATGGAATTTTTGAGATCCTCTCAAAAATTCTGCCCCAGTTATCAATAGAAAAGGGGAAATTGAAAGTAAATTGAAAGTTTTATTTATAATAAGACCGAACCCCATAGGAGCGCCTATGTATCCCCTCTTAACCGGGAATCAGGTCTGACGTAGTTCCAAATTACAAAAGAGCATGAATCAATCTCTAGATGTAATACTTTTTCACAGAATCTGAATTGATAGGTTTTGGCCAAACTTCTCCATCCATTTCTGCAAGTATGAGGGCCCCGCCTGTTAGTACTCGAGAGACTATATACGGACCTTGCCAGTTTGGTGAAAATTTTTACCCTTTGCCTCGTCTTGATTTGGGAAAATCTGCTTGAAAACCAGTTGCCCAAGTGAGAAATATCTGGGTTTAACCTTCTTGTTGAAAGCTCTGGCCATTCTATTCTGATAGAGCTGACCATGACAAATGGCGTTAATTCTTCTTCCATCTATTAATGCCAAATTCTCTGCCCGACCTTGTATCCAGTCAGCATCACTCAACTTTGCTTCTTGGATGATCCTTAGGGAAGGTACTCTACTTCGGCGGGTATCGCAGCTTCAGTGCCGTATACTAAGAAGTAAGGTGTGGCCCCTGTGGAAGTTCTGATTGTGGTACGATACCCCAGTAATGCGAAAGGTAGCTTTTCCATCTAGTGTTTGTGATTATCGATCATCTTGCGCAATATCCTTTTGATGTTTTTGTTTGCTGCCTCAACAACCCCGTTCACTTGTGGCCTGTATGCTGTAGAGTTTTGATGACTGATCTTGAACTTCTCGCACATTAATCTCATTAGGTCACTGTTTAGGTTGGTGCCGTGTCGGTGATGATTGACTTTGGAATTCCGAACCTACAAATAATGTTATTTTTGACAAAGTCATCCATAACTTTCTTTGTCACTGATTTATGGGAGGTGGCCTCAACCCACTTGGTGAAATAGTCAATTGCGACAAGAATGAATCTATGTTCGTTGGATGATGTTGGCTCGATTGGACCAATAACATCCATGCCCCATGTTGCGAACGACCAAGGTGAACTAGTGACATGAAGTTCGTTGGGGGGTACTCGAATTATATCTGCGTGAGTCTGACATTGACGACATTTCTGGACGTAGCGAATGCAGTCTGTCTCCATAGTTAGCCAATAATATCCTGATCTCAGAATCTTCTTTGCTAATGTAAAACCGTTCATGTGAGGGCCACAGGTGCCTGCATGTATCTCTTCGTTCAGCCTGCGAGCCTCTCTTGCTTCGACGCATCTTAGCAGCCCCAAATCGAGAGTTCTCTTATAGAGGATTTCCCCACTTAAAAAGAATTGGGTTGCTAACCTTCGAATTGTACGTTTTTGTACATTTGTTGCATCTTCTGTGTATTCACTACTCTTCAGATATCCTCTAATATCATCGTACCAGGGCTTTCCATCAGGCTCTTCCTTAACATGGAAACAATAAGCTGGTTGTTCATGTATGTGAATGTAAATAGGATCGATGTAATTGTGATCAGGGTGTCGAATCATAGAAGACAGAGTGGCTAAGGCGTCTGCGAATTCATTTTGGACCCTTGGTACATGTCTGAATTCTGTTTTGACAAACCTTTTGCGTAGCCTATGCACGCACTCCAAATATGGTAGCAACTTTTGATTTTTTGTTGCCCAATCACCTCGAACCTGATGGATCAATAGGTCTGAATCCCCTATTATTAGCATTTCCTGGACATCCAAGTCAATCGCCCGTCGGAGACCTAGTATGCAAGCTTCGTATTCGTCCATATTATTTGAGCAAAGGAATCTGAGTTTTGCTGATACTGGATAATGTTGCCCAGTGGGTGAGATCAAAACAGCCCCGATGCCGGATCCGTTCAGATTTTTAGCTCCATCAAAGAACATTCTCCATCCATCATATTCTTCAGAAATGTCCTCTCCCACAAAGGCTACCTCTTCTTCTGGGAAGTAGGTCTTCAACGGCCTGTAATCATCATCCACGGGATTCTCTGCCATGTGGTCTGCTAATGCCTGTGCTTTCACTGCTTTTTGCATGACATACACTATGTCAAACTCGCTTAACAATATTTGCCATTTTGCCAGTTTACCTGTGGGCATGGACTTTTGAATGATATACTTCAAAGGATCCATCCTTGAAATCAGATAAGTAGTATGCGATGAGAGGTAATGTCGTAACTTTTGGGCAACCCATGTTAGAGCACAATAGGTACGTTCTAATAGGGAGGATCGGGCTTCGCACGATGTGAACTTCTTGCTCATATAATATATTGCCTGCTCATTCCTCCCTGTTTCATCATGTTGTCCCAAGATGCAACTGAAAGCATTATCCAATACTGAAATATACAAAAGTAATGGTCTACCTGACTCTGGTGGAACCAACACAGGAGGATTGGATAGATAGTCTTTGATCTTGTTAAATGCCTGTTGACATTCGCTTGTCCATTTCACCGCAGCATCCATTTTTAACAACTTGAAGATAGGTTCACATATGACAGTAGACTGAGCTATGAAACGACTAATGTAGTTAAGTCGCCCTAAGAAACTCATTACCTCCTTCTTGCTCTTTGGCGGGGGAAGGTCACGAATGGCTTTGATCTTTGATGGGTCCAATTCTATACCTCGACAATTGACAATGAAACCTAAAAGCTTTCCAGCAGGCACACCAAAGACACATTTCGCCGGATTTAGTTTCAGATTGTACTTGCGTAGCCTGGCAAGGAATTTCCGTAAGTCCTCCAGATGATTTGAACTTTCCTTTGATTTGATGATGACATCATTCACATAAACTTCAATTTTCTTATGGATCATGTCATGAAACAAAGTAGTCATTGCTCTCATGTACGTATCCCCAACATTCATTAATCCAAAAGGCATCACCTTGTAGTTATAGACGCCCCACGGCGTGATGAAGGCAGTTTTCTCAGCGTCGTCTTTGTGTATCTCAATTTGTTGATACCGGCAAAGCAGTCCACAAATGACTGAGTTTCGTGCTTAGCACAATTGTCAATCAGTATGTGTATGTTTGGTAAGGGAAAGTTATCTTTAGGGCTAGCTTTATTGATATCTCGGTAATCCACGTAAACTCTGACCTTGCCGTCTTTCTTGGGCACTGGAACGACATTTGCAAGTAAAGTTGGGTATTCTGTCACTTGGAGTATCCCAGCATCTAATTGCTTTGATACTTCTTCTTTGATTTTCAGACTCATCTCGGGCTTGTATTTTCTCAGCTTCTGTTTTACCGGAGGACATGCTGGATCAGTGGGCAGTCGATGGGCTACGATTGAAGTACTTAGCCCTGTCATGTCTGCGTAGGACCACGCAAAAATATCCTTATTCTCTATAGAAAACTCGGTATACTCTTTCTTGTCTTCTTTTGTCATATGTATGCTTACTCGGGTTTCTTGTATCACCTCTGCATTTCCCAAATTTACCACTTCTGTCTCTACCAAGTTTGGATTGGGTTTTTCCTTGAATTCCTCAACCCTTTTGATTAACTCCTCGGGAACCTCACTGTCTTCGACTTCTTCTAAGTCATTAATGTTAAGTTGAGCAGTCTCATTGTATGCCATAGTCTCAGATTCGACATTTTTATAGTGAATTTTGCTGGTGAGAAAAAAAATAGCAAACAATTAAATATAAGACAAAAAATAGGGAAAAGAACTTTATTGATAAGGATTTGAAAATTTCATAAGTCCTCATTCGAAAGCAATACAGGGGATGGGAATTAAAACATTTATTAAAAACTCTTTTTATTTGAATTAAAACTTGATAGAAAATATCTTCCAAGGCTACCCAGATGCTCGGCGAGGTCTGGATGAAGTCGAGGTCCAGTTGCTGACGCTGATCTTTGCTTCCTTGCTTCCACTAGGGCCCCCTTTCTCCTCCTCGTTGATCACGACGTTGCAAAATTTCCCCTCTTTTTTGGTTAGCGATAACCCCTTCAAGTCGTTTGAGATCTCATCAATACTGCCTCTCATGAAACCTGTTGATCGAAATGATTGATGCAATGGCGGTATGGGTTTCTTCAATGGATAGTAGTACCCATCTCTAGGTTGTTGCCAATCGAGCCATTCTTCGGTAGTGTACTTATATCCCAAACCAAAAGTGGTGGAATGTCAAACAAGCTGTATAGGTTCGACTATCCCTTGCAATTCAGCCCCCAAACCTTTCCCAAGCTCAAAACCGAACCAGGCCATCATATCTATGATTTTTTGGCTGAACCAAGGTTGCAACTCAATATTACCAACAAGCTCCACTGTATGGTACATTTCACCATCCATATTCTCTCTTCCTTCAATCGTGTATACATGATGCCCTTTTTCTCCATGGACTACAACCTCTTCGTAATCCCATTCAAACTTCAGGCATTGGTGAAGAGTAGATGGAACTGCTCCAGCCATATGAATTCATGGACGACCCAACAATAAGTTGTACGATGAAGGGATGTCCAAAATTTGGAAAGCTATGGGGAAAGTGACAGGACCAATGAGCATGTCCAAGGTTATCTCCCCAATAGTGCCTCTCTGAGGGCCATCAAATGCCCTCACATTCATCTTCCATGTCCGAATTTTTGCACTATCCACGCCCAGCCTCGTCAGTGTGCTCAGAGGGCAAATGTTTAAACCTGAACCTGCATCAACTAATGCTTTGTTTACCACCTTATCCTGATACTGAACCGAAATGTACAGAGCCTTATTGTGAGTTGTTCTATCGAGTGGCAGCTCATCTTTGTGAAAAGATATTTTGTAAGCCTCAATGACCTGCCCCACCATTTGGGATACCTCTCCATGAGTGATGTTAGATGGGACATAAGCTTCACCAAAGATCTTCAGAAAGGGCATTTTGATGTGTTTCGGAAGATTGCAGCAACTCCAGAATTGATATTTGGGATGGGGTTTTACTCATCTGCTCAATGACAGAGTATTCTTTAGCTTGAATCTTTTTCCAAATACCTTGATCTTCAAGCTCTACGACTGGTGCTTTGGATTTGCTAGAGCTTCCCTGAACCAAATTTTCAGAAGTGTAAATTCTTCCAGATCTGGTGACCCCTGTTGCAACATCTGTCTCTTCCACATTCATTTATCTTTTGTTGTAATCCCAAGGTACAACATGTGTATCACATTGTATTGGGGAGGATGCCCTATAGACAGTGAACGGTGGTCTGGGTGCAGCAAATTCTACTTCAAATGGTGCGAGTCCTTGCACTATTAGTGGTGCTTGGGCAGTGGTAGACATGGCTTCTTCTGTTTCGACGGCCCAGATAGATTCTTCCCAATCCCAGACATCACCAGCTTCCACCATGTTGACTTGATGGTTAGGAAGAGGATTATTCGCAACATTCGATGTAGGATCCTTGAGTTGGATGGTTTTTGTATCAATCAAAATTTGAACCTTATCCTTAATGGCTCTGCAAACTTCGGTGGTGTGACCCTTCATCCCAGAATGGTAGGAGCAGACCTTGTTAGGGTCGTACTATTTTGCGCGAACATCCACAATTAATGCAGGAATTGGGGAGACGTACCCATCCTGTTTCAGTCTTTCATAAAGTTGTGCTATGAGTTCAGCCAAAGGGGTATAGATTTTTGTAGGTCTTCTTTCATATGGAGGTCTGTTTCGGTAATTTGGTGTTTGAGTGGGTGGTGGAGTTTGGAAGTGTGTTGGTTGAACATTTTAGACAGGATATGAGGCATGCAAATATTGAGGAGGAGCGTTTTGGTAATATATTGGCCTGGGTTGGGGATATATAGGGGGTGGAGCTGAGGGATGTTGAGGGTATGGGGTGTGAGGGTATGGGGATGGTGGTGGGTTTATTATCTTGTGCCTCAAAGGGGTCTTAGTTCCATGAGCCATCATTACAGAACCTGTTTTCTTTCGACTTTTTGTCATTCCACCAGATTGCAGAGCCTGGTTGGTTGCTTGTAAAGCCTCCAAGTTGATGATACTCCCATTCTTTATGCCTTCTTCAATTCTTTCGCCTAGTTTGATGATTTCAGCGAAACTCTTTTCAGCCACCAGCATCATTCGGTCATGATATTGTGGTTCTTGGGCACAGATGAAATAGTCTTTCATTTGAGATTCCTCCATAGGGGGTCTGGCCCTAGCCGCTTCAGACCTCCATCTTATGGCATATTCTCTGAAGGATTCACTCGGTTTCTTCTTCAAATTTTGAATGTAAAACCAATCAGGTGCATTTTCAATATTAAAACAAAACCTATTCATGAAATCAGTTGCCATATCAACCCATTCTACCCATTTCTCCGAGTCTTGCTCAATATACCATGATAGGGCCTCCCCAGTAAGACTCCTCATAAACAAATTCATGAGTATCCTCTCATCTCTTCCCACCCCTACAAGTTTGTCACAATACATTCGTAGGTGGGTTTTGGGATCCCCAATGCCATTGAACATCTCAAATTTTGGAAGCTTGTATCCTTCGGGCAGTTCTACATCAGGGTGCATGCACAGATCCTCATAGCTCAATCCTCCTAACTTCTTATTTCCTTCAACATGTTGTACCCTGTTGGTCAAGTTGTCTAATCTCTCAGTCAGGTTTTTTATTAGGATGTCTTTTTAATGCGACTCTGATTCATGGAGGTCATGGGTCAGAGGAGCAGTTTCCACGTATATTGGATTGAGGTTGTTGTTTCCAAGAGTATATGGGATATTTGCGTTTGGGGTTGTTTCTGGGAAGCTGGTTTGGTTTGTTGGTAATAGTGGTGAAATGGAACTTGGGTATTTTGGGCGTGGGGTGGTGGAAAGGTATTTGGACGGGTGGGTTCAGGTCGGGATATATTGATTGGAGGATTGTTTGGCATGGTTGTTTAGTTAGGAGGATTGTCTATGTTTTCTCCAAATTGGGTTCCAAGAGGATTGTGGGCTACCTCTTCTTCCAATTCTGAAATCTTGCGTTCAAGTCTTAGGACAAGATTATTTTGAAGTTGTCCTCCCTTAGAAGCTTCTACCCTTTCATTGGTGCTGTTGTCATCAACCATTTTACCTTTGTCTTTGGAGCTTGCTCTATGAGAAGAAGGAGAAGGGGGGTCCCTTTTGATCGTGTATGTGCCAGGATGAAGGACAGATCAACCTTGGGGAATGGGAAAAAAGTAGAATCAACAGAAAAGAGTTAGGGTTAGGATAATATCATAATAGCAACACGTTGTTTTGAGATAAATGCCCTAAATGCACGGGACCTCGTTGAGCCAGAGGTAGGCCTAAGCGACACATAAATGATGCATAATAATTAATTCAAATCTTATTTGCCAATTTGGAGTTTAGAGTTAGACAATAAAATGACTTTCAATTTATTTAAATAATTTCTATTTATTACATCAATCTAGAGATAACTAAAGGGCTAGGGATAACACATGGGGAATAAAGAGAAAAAAAACTTCAATTATGTTGCTCTCCAATATTAGGCACAATATGCTTCCTCATTTCTGGGGTAATGTCATAGTCGGTGTTGAGAAGGTTGCGAGCCCATCTTCTCTCTTTTTCATCGCCAAAACCAGGAAGACCTCCTTCGCTCAAATCTCTGTGCTCTGCGTCTTCTAAAAGCCATACGTAATATTTAGGTGTGCAGAAGGGTCGGTGCTCTTGAATGATAGTTATCACATTCTTTCATCTTCGCAATATAGTGTTCACTTGCGGCAATTCTAACCCAAAGTCATATCCATAGTGAATCATGTGGGATCGCAGAGGTATCATTTGGATCTGTCCGAATTGTCGAAGGACTCGAAGTGGTGCGTATGGTTGCACACCATTCAAACCGATAAACTCAATGAAGTAAAGTTCATTTCCTCTTATGATGGCACGTCGTGGCTTCAACCAATAATACTTCCATTTGATTTCAATGGTTGAGCGCTCCTTTAGGTATGTAAACCAGTCCTCCGTTCCCACAAGGGAGATAAAATATTTCATCCTTAGGTGATGGTTGATAATTTTGTTCCCCATAGTCCCTCTAACAATGTCTACTTTATTAGCTCTTTGGTAGAAATGTTCGACGGCCCAAAGTTGCAGCAGAAAGTTGCAACCCTCAAAGTATCTTTTGCCTTTGGTGCATGCAGTCAAAGCTCTTAGAATTTCTGCAAGTATCATGGGGACTAAGGTCTTCCCACCTCGAGCCAACATACGAACAACGTAACACAAGCCGGTGTGGATCTTTCCTCTTTCTCTAGGAAAAACCAATGAGCCTAATAGGGCGACGGCGAATGCATTAAGACGATACCTTTCCCATTTTGCAGAAGAGCAAGCAAATTCTCTGTGAAAGTTTTGATGACCTTCCTCATCTCCAAAGCGTGAATATAAGAACTCTAAAGAAATCCAACCTGTTTTCAGACAAAGTAGACTTGGATTATGACACATGCCCATTTGCTTCAGAAAAGATCTTGGACTTGTCTTGTGTGGAACAATAATTTCTAGATCTTTGTATGCGAGACCCATGAATCCTCCAACTTCTTCGATTTTTGGGGTTAGCTCAAAACCCTTGAATTCGAAGACTAACCTCTCAGTGTCCCAGAATTTCAATAATGCCTTGATTAAGTGACGATCTAACTCTAGGGAGATCAAAGCAGTGAGGCCGCCTAACAGTTCATTTGCTTCTAACTCTCGATTTTTTTGAATATCTTCCCACCAAGCCTTCAAAATGGGATTAACTTTGACCACCATTTATGTGTTGGGAAAATGAGGGTGAGCCATGACTCTGCAAACAAAGTAACAAATGACTTCTAAACTCCATTTTGACAAAGTTGGCTTGATTTAATTATTATGATCATGTTAACACATAAATATGCAATTTGTCTAAGGGTGTTGGGGCCCTTTAGACGAGAGGGTGGCTACTAATTATGTGGATTTACACCAAGGGTCAAACCACCTAGGGATTATGCAGCATGTATGACTTAACCAGGACTTCTAAGAGTTGGCTTGACACGGACTTGAAAGGGATTCTATGCCAGAGGCTCGTGGCTTCGCGGTAGTAAAACTATCCGTTACGTCCACGCATATGCCGACTCTCTATAATGGGTATTTAAATAGGATTGGAGTAGTTGTGAGAGGTGCAAAGACACAACATCACGAGAACAAAATAAAAAAAAGGAAGAGGGTCCCAATTGGGGGAAGTATGAGCGGAATGCCAATTATCAAAGCAATAAACATTTAGCATTTAAATTGGAAAGCGGTAACATATATACAATTTATAAACAATAAATAGATAAATAAGCATGGATAAATAAAGGAATTTAAACATATCAAGATATTAAAATCACGCAAATAAGGAAAAAGGATACGAGATTAAACATGTAATTAAGAAAATAAGGGAAAGGGAAGAGGTGAAACATGGTAATAAACAATTAAGGAAAAGGGAAAGGGTGAAAACATGGTAATAAACAATTAAGGAAAAGGGAAAGGGGTGAAACATGGAAGGAAGACAGTAAATAAGGCAACAAAATAAACTAAACATGGTAAGGACCTAACAAATAATGAAATGACCAAAATGAAGTAAACCTCACATAAATAAGCAATTAACACGTAATGGTAAGAACCTAATATCCCCAGCGGAGTCGCCTTTCTGTCGCGCCGCATTTTCGCAGAAAATAGGTTTTGTGCACGACCTAACAACTCTTTTGGGATTTCGAGTTTGGAGTCACCACCTAACGAATTAAGGCGCGTTAGGGCACCTATCTAACCTAACTAAGTCTAACTAAGGTCAACGAGCCAGAGATTAGAGTAAGGGTTCAAATTATCTCGAGGGGAAGGTGTTAGGCATCCCTCAAGGTCCACAAGTGTGGGTCCCGGCCATATCTCATGCAATCTATGTGGGGGTTACAATTAGCAATCAAGGTCACCTCATTTATTAATTTATTTAATCTTGCTAAGTGATATAAAACAATTAATACTATTTTATTATTTTTTCATTAATTTGAGCATGCAAGGCTAGGTGATATCAATAAATAAACAATCACGTTTTATTTTTATTTAAGCATATGAGACTATGTTATAAACAAAATTGACAAATATTAAGCGATTAATATGTGCGAAAGTAAAGTTTGAAAATTGATAAGATTTGAGTAGGAATTTTTATTTTTAAAAAAATGTTTGTTTCTTTTTAGGGATGATGCCACAATATTGTTGATCGCGCTCCTCCACCATGGAAACAATTTTGATTTGAGGTCGGTCTAAAAAGGAGTTTATGCTTTTTGAAAATGATTTAAAAGATTTAGTTTACATGTAGGCACATAAATATTTACACAATAAATACACATAATTCCTTTTGAAATTCATGGGTAGGTGGTACTTCCGAGGACGCGTCGGTTTAATTTAAAAATTGGAACTAGACCTCATAGTTCCTTTGACTTTCCCACTAACGATAGGTTAGGAGATAGTGCTTATAATTTATTTCAAAAATAAACAATGTCATAATCAATCCAAAGTTTTAAAGGAAGATTGAATAATAAAATTTAAGAAAATTATGTTGCAAAACTTTGTAAGTAAGAAAAAAACTTGTAGAACAATAAAGTGGTAAATTTATTAAATGCAAAAGTTTACAATGAAATATATTTAAAAGCCAAGTAATTTGTTAAATGCATGAAATGATTCTAATTTAGTATCATTATTATTTAAAGAAAATAACATATTGCATCATGAATGCGGAAATCTTCAAGAAGACAAATGAGATTACTAGTTAAATAATATTAACTAATTTTATGGGGAGGGCACAAATATGCACAAACAAATTTTACTATTTTTATGGATATATTAAAAGTTTATTTACAAGCCTATAGAAATGATTTCTAGGTGTTCAAAAAAAAAAGAGTAACACATATATGCATGATTTTGTAAATCTAAAGGATATGAACAAATTAATCCTTAGGCATGGTTTCTACGTGACAAGACAATGCTAAAAGTTATAACATTTTTAAAACACCTAATCGGCCTACTAAATTATTATGATTTGATTTTAACATTCAAAAAATTAATGGAATCTAGTTATTATTTTTTTAAGACTTATTAACAAAAGCGTCAAGCAAATTGAAAAATGGTTAGATTATAACACCTACAAACAATAATTCTAGGTGCTTAAAGATAAATCTATAGGCATGATTTCTAACTTTTTATAAAAAAATTACAATGAACAAGTAGGCATGTAAATCCCCCTCCCTTAGACGATCCCCCAAATAAATTTATATATGAGAGCTTTAGAGTTACAAATGTTACAACATTCAAATAAATAAAATAAGAAAAAAAAATTCAAATAAACAAATAAATCTTTCTTTATGGTTCATCTTCAACTTGAACTTCAAGTTTGAAACCCGTCAAAGCAATCAAATAAATACACAAGTAATCGCATTTATTAGTCAAGGTGAGACAATATGCAATTGTTTAACAACTTATACATAACAAAAGAATAGAACAATGAGCTCACACAAATGTACGAATACAAAAAATAAATAAATAAAAATCAATCAATTTCAGAACAAGGAAAAAGAGATCAATTAATGTTGTCTTCTTTATTTTCAAGGAGTCAAAAATAGATTTAAAATATTTTACTATAAACAAGTAAGTATAATGTTTAGGAAGAATAATATTATTTTACCACAAACAAAGGAAGTTACAAATAAAAGATTCTAATTTACTGTTTGCAAATATCACAACGAGGGGTTCTATGCATTTTTCTAGTAAGCTAATTTTAGGAGAAGAAATAACAATACCAAATTGTCAAAAAGTCTTGATCGCAAACAAGTCGTATAGGTCTATTATTCACCTAAATAATTCCTTCACTCAAATAGAAAGAAACCAGAATCACGACAATATATCATAGTATAATAGATGTAAACAAAGAGGGAAAACACTCGAATCGGAGCCAGCAAATCAAATTCAAGAAGCATATGAGAATAAGAGAAGATCATGAACAAATTAAAATAGGAAAATATTTATTCAAAAATTTAATGAATTAGAATATAGTAAAGCATGAAAGATGCATTAGATTACGAGTATCCACATAGAACAGATATGAAAATGTATCTCCAACTCGATAGTCAAAACTAATAAATTTATCAAGGGAAGATATAATTTTACAGAAGTACTAACTCGGACAGACCTGATAAGATCTGTTTTTTTTTTCTTTCAAAACAACCGAAATTTGAGGTTTCAAACAAATCTTGCTTTGCACACTACTTGTTTGCTGGCCGGAATTGCAGATTGTGCTTCTTTTTCTTCTTTTTTTTTTCCTTTGGCGACTCCGGAGTCCTCCATCGCTGTCCGAAACTTTTGTTGCAGGTCGTCTTTGCCGATTAGAGAGGCTTTCTGAGTTTCTTCTTTCTCGTTGCTGCTTCTCTTGGCCTGCAAATAGAAGAGAGAAAAAGGAAAAGAAAGAGGAAGGGAGACGAAGTAGCGTAGGCTGCTGGCTGCTGCTGTCGTCAAGCTGCTGCTGTTGTTTGCCGGCCAGAGCTGCCGGTAGTCTTTGCAGGTTGTTGTCCGGCTGCTGCTTAGCCATCACTACTGCTCGTTCTCACCGGCATTGCTGCTTATGGCTGGAGCAGTTGCTGCTGGTCTCCTCGCTTGGATGTTGTTGTCGCTGGTGATCCTACAACGAGATAAAAAGAAGAAGGGGAGGAGAGAGGGAGAAGGAAAGGAAGAGGAGAAGAGAGGGATGATGGGGCTGCTGGCTGGCGTTGCTGTCTTTCGCCAAGTACTGTTGCCAGCGACGGGGAAAGGAGACGGAGAAGAAGGGAGGGGGAGAAGAGAGAAGAGAAGGAGGGAGAAGAGAAGAGAGAGCAAAGGGGAAGACGCGAGGGAGGAGGCGCGAGGGAGAGATATTCCACCGGCGATTGGTGGTTTTTTTGCCAGAAAGAATGGGGAGAAAGAGAGAGGAGGGCTGGCGGCTGCCAAAGAGAGGAGAGGGAGAGGAAAATTTTAGGTTTTGATTTTTAGTGTATTGGAATCAAGGAGAAAAGGGAATTTAATCACAACCGTTGATCTAAAGGGTTAGGATTCGATCTAGGATTTATTTATTTAAATGGACGAATGAGATTAAAAGATGACATTTAAAAATCAGATTTTGTTGGATATGAAATGGCTAAAATTGCAATAAAATTTGGCTAGAATTGAAATGAAAGAGGGGCTATGATTGAAATAAACTCGATTTTAAGTGGCTAGAATTTAATGAAATTATGACAGAATAGGCTAGAATTTAAAGAAATTATGACAGAATAGGCTAGAATTCAAAATTTAAGTAAAATGCAGAAATTCCTATTTAATTAAAATACAACATATATTAAAATATTTTTTTTAAATTGAAAATCATTTAGATTTTAAAACATTTGAAATTCATTAATAATTTAAAAATATAATATTATTTACAATAATTTTATAAAGTAAACGATACTAAAATATATAATTTTGAGAAAAAAATCGACTAAAACTTCAAAACTTTAAGTAAATTTTAAAATACGTATTTAATCGAATAATATTCCTAAAAATGGTCAAAGGTCGTGCAAAATTGGGTGTCAACAATTCAATCTCCAAATATACATCCTCTATAGGATGGTTCTACCACTTGACCTTAACAGAAGGAGTAACTCTACGATAAACGCTCATTAAACAACACTGAGTTCCACTGAATGATATGATTACCATCACATGAAACTTATCAAACCCTTAGGCATGTTGACTTCATGTATCAGGACACTACTTCCAGTTCAAGGGACAACAATCGTGAGTAGTAGTATAACCCAACCAAGGGTAAGGATCGTTTCCACATGGAGTGCTTTCGAGAATCAATAGCCATGTAAGAATAAGTTCAAGTAAATCATAGCTAAAAATATTTACGAATAAAAGCATAATTCAAGTTTGGGATGACACAAGTGTAATTAACAAGGGGTTTTTTATTTTAACTTTCAAATATGACAAAAAAAATATGAATAAAAAAGTATAGAGACGGGATTTTTTGGATGTGAGTATGGGATAAGGTAGACAACTCGGTAATTGCAATTTATAGTGAATTTTTTGTAAATCAGTGACTAAGCTAGACTTTAGTGGGGATAAATTTTTTTTGAACAATCTACCCCAAATCAAATTGGTTTCTCTCGAACACCAATAAACAACTAAGAACAATATTTGCTTTAGTCCATTGACTCTCTCGAGCTGAATGTGTGGAAAAGTATTTAAGATTCACTCTCTCATGCTAAACCCAAGACAACCCAATATCCACTTACCGTCAATTTAGTAATCTTGGTTTTCAAACCTCTCTCTCTCGCAAGTACAAAACACGAAGGTAGAGTTGCATTTGCAACTACAACTCTTTATATTAATAAAAAATTATTGAATGAAATCACTTTAGAACAACATTCAGACTATAAAATAGCAATACCCAACAACTAAATCAATCCAAATCACATAATCACACCCCAAGAATTGGGATTTTAGCAAGAACATTAGGTGAGACCATGACCGTTCGGCGACTCGCTCAACAGATTAGAAGATTCCCGGGCCTTCTTTTCTTCGTTCTTTCACGTGCCTTGTTCCTTTTTGATCATTAATGTCCATGCTTTGTTCCTCAATCTAAATACCTAAAAATCATGTTTTTCATCAATTATTGACACAAAATAGCATTTGAGGACACTAAATCTATTAAAATAAAGCCCTAAATGAGTCCAAATTATGGACTCATCGACACCCCCAACTTAAACTTTTGCTTGTCCTTAAGTAAAACTCAAGCTCAGTAGTTCAAAAAAATGTCTCAAATAGTGCTACACAAGACTAAATCATGAATGCATACATCAAGACTCACTTACTCATGCAAGGATCAATTGTTCAATGATTCAAGTTGTGACTCACTATTATCAAAGAATCTCAAGCTCAGTATACTTGCTTCAAATGCAAGTTCAAGCACAACAAAAGTGTTCAAATTCCCTCACATGAAAGATGATTCCATACTCGCACACAATGGTTTAAAATTTAAAGCTACGGAATCAAATGTAACGCCCACACTCACAAAGATGAACACAATTACATGATTTCACCCATAGGTTTGCCCGTATTTTTCAATTAAAATTTGTTTCAGATCACTTATTATCAAAAAGGTCTTTTCAAGGCTTGTAACGGGGCTGAGTGAAAGGGCATGAAAGGTCCCGTGACTTTTATCCTCATAAATGTGGTGTAAACAACATTTTCTCTTCTTTTCTTCATCATTTTCAATTGTGCTCACAATTCACCCCAATATTCATCTTCCATGAACTGTTGGAAAACCCATTTTCTTTTCGCATTTTCACACTTTATTCCATAACTTCTTGGTTCCTTTTTATTTTTTTGTGTGGAAGGGTTCCATTTTTCTTAAAATCTTTGATAAAAGGGGACTTCCTTGCATTTGTTGATTTACCTTCTTTTTCACCACACCCCTAACTTAGGCTTTCGGCCTAAGTTGTCTATTCAAACTAACTACAATTAATGAGAATTATGGTAATGGATAAAGAGAGGTCATAATTTTATGAAGTTCCCTTCAAGAAAAGGTCAAGGATATAAAGGAGTTTAAGTGAAGATCATACACTCACAAGATAGGCCACAAAAGAGGTATATGTCAAATTATTTCACACTCTTCAAAGTTGCCTAAGATTATCTCAAAAGTTCCCATCACTTAGTCAATCGGACCAATGGGGCAAATTCTAGGTATCATCATACATTGTTCAGAGTAAGCTCATCACACAAAGACAAACAAGACTTCACACTTCTGCTAGTGTGCAATGTTCATTATAAGAGACTCAATTTAACAATTGGCTAGTCACAATGAGATGCAAAGAGTTAACATATTGCGTATGCAAAATCATTTTACCTCATCGTAGTCGCACATTCATTTTTGTTCGTTTATAAGCACTGTTCAAGTCATCGATATTGATCATGACTACGACTCAAATTTGCAAAAGAATAGCCATATTGAAAGTCAAAAGAGGTGGCAAATTTTTTTCGAAAAGGCCCAAAAAGTTATTTGCAATTTAAAACCAAGGAGTCACAGGGCCTTGTAAGCAGCGTAGAACTCCCAGACCCAATTTGGAATATAAGGTCCATAGGGCTTGATGAACATCTGGAATCTGTGAGATTTCAAGCAATCCATTATCTCAAGGTACATGTCAATCACCTCATCAGTGGACAAACACTTCTCCTCAATAATTGTCCTCAGCCCCCCAGTCTTTAATCTATTCATCGACTTGGGAGGAGGAACCAGTATAGGAGGTGCTAAGACTACAAACTGCTCTGGATCTGGAGGAAGAACGGTGGTGGGCTGAGATTCTTGATCATAGACAAATCGTTCATCCTTTTGAACTGCAACTCTACCTTGTATGCTGCTACTAACTCATCATCCTCGGTTGCTCACTCTTGAAGTGAGGTGAGTAGCGTAAATCCCGTCACTATCATGGTTGGCCTTTGGTGACACATGTGCCTTATCTTTTCCTTTGCCTTCCCACCAATTGTGGGAATCTTGGTGGTTTTTCCCCTGGATGCAAATGAATCCTAATTGATTATAATCCCCTTAGCCTTCTTTCGGAGTGGCATGTCCCTTATAGAAAACTTTGGTTTAGCAATGTCTGCAAAAACATTAAAAAGAATTAGAATTACGTCAAATAGTCTCACAAAAAAATTATTGCAGATAGACTCACTAATTAGGTCACCAAATAACTTTGGCAAGCTAGGTCATGCTCGCCAAAAGGATTGACTCTAAAAGTTTTTTCACGTCGGCGAGGGAGAGTCCTTTCAGAAAATGATCGACATTATTCACCAATTCAGGATTAGCCCGCCAAAAAATTATAGTGCAAAAATAGTTTAGGAGTCCAGACAAAGGGCGATCAAGAAGACTTTCGGTGAGTCTCCGAGTGCATTCGGATACCTAAGGATTCTTGTCAAAAGTTACAGAACCCAACATCAAATAAAGCAGCATGAAATTAAAGGCAATATGGGAACTTCGGCAAACGACTGAATGGTTCGTCCATCTCGATCCAGCTCACCAAACAACTCAATGTGCTTACTTTCAACCCAACTTCTCGAATTCAACCCCGCAACCCCTAAAAACAAAATCAAAGCATGCACTAGTTAAATTAAAGAAAGACCCATAAAACCCATCACCTTGGGTTATTCAAACTTCTCCGAATTTTTCCAAATTCGGCCAATTGATGACCTTTGCCCTTAATAAGGATATCATCAGCTATATCATTGGGAGAATTATGTCATTTTCCCAAACATGGGATACTCAGATTTCACCCAACCGAACTAAAAACATGAAAGCACAATCCCATATAATTTAATTTATTATAAGGAATCAAATTACGGGAATTCAACAATGTATAAACTATGGGCAAAATTATCAATTTAAACTGGCATTAAAAGATTCTACAACTGTTCAAGAGTCACAACACACTTCAACAAGATAAAATCATTTGCATAAGTAAATAACTTGCAAGATTTAAATACTAGGCGGCAAAGTATTCCAACCTTGAGAATAAATCAATGACTAAAATTCTTAGAGAACGCAAAAATATTGAAAAGACTAGATAGGTATGAGTTTTGGACGATTAAAAGTGAGGAGAAGTGAAAGAGTTGGTTGTTAAAACCTTTGGACTTCTAAAAATCATTCATTTCTTTCCCAGACGACGACATTAGTTGTGCTTGCCGATTCACTCGGAAACACGCCAAGTATACATATCTTGCCGAGTTTTACAGGACCTCTATCAATTTTGGGAGTTCAAACAGCGGTTGAGATTGTGATCGCCGACCAGGTTGGCGATTCGCCAAATTACTGTTTGGCTCGTCTAGTTTTAGAAAATTAAATTCCAAATTGTCTTGGTTTAAATGGTTGATCAATTCGGGCACACCGACTTCTTCGGCAATGCACTGACTGGACTACCTGCTCACCAAACTTCACTTTTCAAATACTTTCCACACTTTAACCTGCACAAACAACTACACCATATTTACCAAAACAAAAGTAAAGCAATAAAGGATCTTGGGTTGCCTCCTAAATAGATCCTTTGTTAACATCGTGGCATGATGTATGTCCACATTCGAATTATATTAATGGGGTTTGCCTTATTTTTGTAAGGCCACCTCTCATTCGATTCTAAGCAGAAATTATTCAAAACTTGGTCCATTGGAATTCTAGTAGCTAAATGAGCATGGAATGGGAGGTTTTCACCTAGTTCAATATTAAGACATTCTTCCTTAACTACTCTAATACCCTATCTTGTATTGGTTTTTCAGAGAAGAAGTGTGAGCATTGCTTTGATTTGTCTGTCTTCCTTGTTCTTAAGTTTTCTTCGATCATGAGGAGGGACACATCGATCTTTCTTTTTGCACTGGACTTCACGCTCCCTTTAATTTCCTTGGTCAAATCGTCCATCTGAGCTAAAAGTGGGACCAAATAGTGTTCTCCTCCATTTCTGGATTAGGATCAGTCATTTGGCCAACTTTTCTACCAATTATGCTCATTCTCTCTATTAACTAGTAACACACAAAACAAAACTAAAAATTGACACACTTTTCCAAACACCATTCGATACGGATTAGTCCCTATCAGTGTCTTGCATTTAGTTTTGTATGCCCACAATGCATCATCAAAATTTTCAGCCCAATCATTCCTTTGGGCATTCAAAATATTTTGCATAATTTGCTTAACTTCCCTATAGGATACTTCCACCTTCCCACTCTTCTGGGATGATAAGCTGTAGCAACCTTTTGTCTCACTCCATATATAGGCAAAATATTTCACACTGAATTGTTGATAAAGTGTGTACCTCCATCATTTACAATGCACCTTGGAGTTCCAAACTAGGTGAAGATGTGGTTTTTATGAATTTGACTACCACCTTAACATCATTCGTAGGTAAAAAAATCGCTTCCACCTAGTTGGAAACATTGTACACTGCCACTAAGATATAGTGATTTTCATTGGTTAATGGGAATGGTCCCATACATCAAAGATCTCAACTTCGAGGACGTTGTTCAACGGCATCTCATGTCTTCTAGAAATGGTGCCCATCCGCTGAAACTGATCACTTCCCTTCACAAAAATTGCAACATCTACAAATAAAATAGGATAAAAGAATCCAGATTGCACTACCTTATGCACCATGCACTGTCCTTCGTGGTGTCCACCATATGGTAAGAGTGAAGACAATCCAACACGTTCGATGCTTCTTGTTCAACTATACACCTTCTCACCATCTTATTAGGTCCTTGCTTGAATAAAAAAGGCTCATCCCACATATAATGCAATGCCATATACTTCAACTTTCAGTTTTGACGTGTTGAGGCCTCATGTGGAAATAACCCAGTCACTGGAAAATTCACAATATTAACGTACCATGGTACTTGTGCAAGGTCCAAGGCTAGCAATTGCTCCATCTCCTCCTTATCTTTAATCTCCAGATCAAACTCTTTCAAGAGAAATATACATCTAATAAGCCTCGACTTAGAATTATTCTTGTTGAATAAATACTTGATCATAGCAGGGTGGTAAACACCAACTTTAGTTCCACCAAGTACGAACTGAACTTATCGAAAGAAAATACTAATACTAGCATCTCTTTTCCTGTGATAATATAGTTAGATTGGGTTGCATCGAGTTTCCTGTTATCATAGTAGATGGAGTGAAACATATTCTACTTATGATGGACTACCACTGCCCAAATGTTGTATTAGTGGCATAACACATGAGCTCGAATGGTAGATCCCAGTTAGAAGCAGTCAAAATAGGAGCTTCGATTAACTTCTTCTTCAATAACTCAAATGCATGCAAACACCTTTGATCAAATACAAACTTTACCTCTTTTTTCTTGTAGGATGCAGATGGGTCTTGCATTCTTAGAAAAATCCTTGCAAAATCATCTGTAGAATCCGACGTGTATCAGAAAGCTTCTTACTTCCTTCACTGTGATGGGTGGTCATAGTTTTTCAATGACTCTCCACCTTAGCTTCAAATTCTAGACCATTCCTTTAGTTTTTTGTTCCCCAATTCAATCCTTTCTTGAACTAAGAAGGGGCACTTTTCCTAGTTCAACATCAGATTCGTCTCTTCACATATTGCAAAACCCTTTCTAGATTAGTCAAACAAAGTTCAGAAGACTCACCAAACACTAAAAATTCATCCATGAACACCTCAACAAAATCCTCCACCATATCATGAAATATTGTCATCATTCATCTCCGGAATGCCGCTGAAGCATTGCATAATCCGAATGGAATACGTTTGAATGCATAGGTTCCATACATAAAAGTAAAGGTAGTATTCTCCTAATCCTCTAGTGCAATGACCATATATTTGATCAATAAATGGCACCAGATAATGATCCTTTTGAGGTGGCATCATTCAACTTCCTGTAGTCGATGCAAATACGCCACCCAGTTACTATCCTTGTGCGGATTAGTTCATTCTTCTTATTTTTTGTAAAATTCACTCCACCCCTCTTAGGCACACAATGCACTGCACTTACCCATTTGCTGTATGATGTGAGGTACGCTATCCCTATATCTAACAACTTGAGCACTTCTTTCCTTACCCATCCTTCATTACTGAATTTAGCCTCTGCTGGTGTTGTACACTCAGCTTGTGCCCTTCTTCCATGTTGCATACATAAAGGGGGTCTTATTTTGTGAATGCCAGACATTTTCTAGCTAGAGATTATTTTCTCTTCATCAAGTTACTCAATGTTGCTTCCAACTATTATTCAGATAAGGCTACCGACAAAATAACCAGTAAAGTCTTACCTTCACCCAAAAATGCATACCTTAGGTGGGCTAGCAATGTTTTCAACTCCACCTTGGGTGATTATTCAATGGAAGTTTTGGGTATAGGACCCAACACCATGTTCAAAGGATCCCAATGATCTCTTAACGTGCCCACAATTAACATATCCAAAAAATTTTACCATTTCATGTGCTTCAAGATCTCCATAGATATAATGTCCCACTAATACATGCTCAAATGGGTCCTTGGATGAAATTAGCGAGCTTCTGCTTCAAGATAAATCACCATTATAGCAGCCAACTCTTCATGCACTGTTGGAAGTTTCAAAGTTTGTAGACATTAAACACCTCCACTTTATCATGTGCCCGTATAATGAGTTAACCATCTACTACACCTATCATAGCATGCCCTGTAGCCAAGAAAGGTCTTCCCAAAATGAATGAAACCTCAGGGTATGGCTCAAAATTTCATATTACAAAATCTACTAGGAAAATCAAGGATCCCACTTGGACCAGGACATCCTCTAAAACACACTTTTGGTCTAGCAACAAATCAATCCGCCAACTAAAAAAAAATAATGCTGGTGCACATAAAACTATTGTCATATCCGACTTTACCCCCTAGACGTAACCGACGTCATCGTCCTTTTTAAGGACTAAGACTAGCCTCTTAGTCTCATGTCATTACATTCATAGGTTGAAAGATACGGAAAAATTTAAAAGTTTCATTATCACTACTTGGAGGTTTACATAGATCTCTACATACACATAATATATATTCATATCGAGTATACATAGACCTTTCGTATAGAAACGTTACATAGCCTTCTACTTTTATTGCACATACATATACGTAAAATATAGAAATAGTCTCAATGATCGTCTCATCTCATACTATCTAAATGAATATCACAATATGAGCATATCCCTTACATCATTCCAACCAAGACCATGTATAGGTCATACGAAACTACAATACTAAATTTAAAAAAAAAAAGGAATGAAAGAGTCAATAAGCTCATAACAAAATCCGTAAGCTAGAGGATGACATTGCCCTCGAAATTTGAGGACCTACCCCACTTAGATGAAAGGAAGAATCCAAGCCTTCAAAAATGTCGCCTTCCAAACTCTTCAACGACCGAAACCTAAAATGTTTGGGAAAAGGGAAGAAAATGGGGTTACTACTCCACATGTACTAAGCATGGGATCTTATGCACATACACAAGCAAAACATGCTAAAATGGACTTTTTAGTCAAAGCATGCCATTTTACTCCTTTAGGGACTTAATGCAAACTCAAGTAAGTCATATCAACCAACCAAACATGCTTACTATCTTAACAAGTAATACTTATCCCAAAATACTTGAAACCATGATTTACTACAACACTAACATCAAGGAATAATATCACAAGAATGAATAAGAGTCAAATATATCATGATAAGCAAGACAACTACTCACAAGTCCTTATCAAGTAAACAAGTGCAATGACCAAGCAAAGCCCTAAAACCTTACTCAATCAAGTATCCCAACAAGAAAATATGACCAATGTACAACTTTACATATCATGGCATTTAGGTTTACATTTCATCATATATTAACATTACAACCCAAGGCATATTCATAAATGAACTAATCAACATATAGTATCAACAATCTGCCATGGTCATCATGTATAAATTATATATTATCATCACATAAATATATATATATATATAAGAACCTCCTCCTAAGAATCCCCTCAAGGATAATTAGTGCAATGTTCAGGTAGAGTCACATACCCCTACCTAGACTAAGCTAGACCTCTTAGGTTATCTAAGTTAAAGTTCAAGTCCTTTAATTAATTTTACCTTCTCGGAACATCTTGCCCTAACTGACATAGAATTCGGTTTCATAAAACCCTACACCGAAAGAAGGCGGACTACTTGCTAAGGTAGTACCAAAAATATGAAACGAAACAACTACGTGGATCCACTAGCTAGTATTCCTATGGGGGCAACATAGTTCAAGAACTAGAAGATATAGTTGGGACCTTCTTTATGCGCCATGCATTATAGTCTCCATTCTCTCGAGTAAATAGTGTTCCTACCTTCCTTTTGTGGAAAGGGACACTCCTCAATCTAGTTTACTCGGTGCTAAGCACGAGTCCCTTTTTGAAATGTCTTTAAGCCTTTAATTATCAAACATAGCTTAATTTCGGCCATAGGGTCTACCCCTTGTATAATCATCATCATCAATAGCTCAATAATAATTGTATGAGTATAAGTCCTTTTATCACAATTAATATAAGTGAGGTCAACAGATTAACATTTCATAGCATATTAAGGCACATTGATAGATTTCACCATCCTTATATCACATACACCTTAATCAACCTCACAACATACTCAAGACATTTTAATTCAACATCATACCACCCTATAATCCTAGTATAAGGCATAATCCAATGTAATATCATAACTTAAAAACAATTAATCACAACTGGAAATAAAGATAGAGATTCTAAGACTTACCAAGTCTTCCTCAAAGTCTATTATCAAGGTCTTACCATCAACCTATAACTCAACCCAATTTGGGGAGTAACATCATCACACAATGATAACCAATAAGATAACAAGACCAATTGCATCTCTATAACATAATTCAACTCTAGATCACAACTTGAGATAAGATACTTAGGCTAATTTCACATTATAATTCATAACCTAAATCACACCTCAAGAACTGGAATGATAGGCCTATAATCCATCTTAATTTAATAATAATAATAGCATAATATAGAAATCTAATCAACAACCAATTCAATTGAATGATCACAATACAATATAGGTCAAGATCACTACCTATGATTTGGGTTGGAGGATCATATTCTTCAATTTAGACCAAAATATCAACAATTACCATAAACAAGTGGAACTAAATGTTAATATACTCAATATAACCGTAAGAAATCATTAACAACTCAATCCATAACTTCAATTTTGTAATTGAATGAAACCCATAAGAAAAATCAACTTTTGAAATCTATTTTGAAAAACCCCTTTGAGGAAAGAGTATCAAAGGTGAATATAATTCATACCTTAATGTTTTTCAACAATTTGATGGTGAATCCATCCCTTTTCAGCCCCCAAACCCTAATCCTTGCTATTCTTCAATGGTGAGTTCATGTAGAGAGAGAAATAAGAGAGAAGGAAGAGAGTTTATTTGTGAGTTGCCTTTAGATTAATGAGGGTTGAGGGTATTTATAGTGGGACTTAATCAACTTAATTAGTCTCCCCTTAATCCACAACTAACCCCTAAACAACTTAGGACCCTCACAGATGAGACCCCGCTTACGGGGCCGTCTGTGAGTTGACGGACATCCCCCCTTCATCCTACGCTCCGTCGTCTTGGTCAGAGACTGTGTAGGCGAGGGGATTCCTCCAATTGTCTAAGTGTGGGACTATGGTGGCATCGATTCCCCGTCAATCCACACATAGACTGTAGCCTGCAACTCTACACTCCGTCGATGAGTTCAGAGGTTGTGTGGGTGAAGGGTCCTTCTACACAAGACTATGTGTGGGACGAATGTGGCATCGATGCCCCGTCGATCCACACACGGTCTGTCTTCTGTCCTGTTGATGCACACTGCTAGGCAGTGTTGCATCAATCTACAAGGGTCCTCCTCAAGGGCCCTTGGTTGGTCCTTGGGGAGTCGTACTCATACGTTTCAACCATGAAACAACTCAAACACCTATTATCTACCTTTTAACCATTTTTTGTACACTTTCGACTCCTAAAAGTTAGTCAAATAGGCTAAGGCACACTAACATCCCTTTGAACCAACTTCCCGAACTTCCTGGATGTTCTTAGTTGTTTTGGTTCTTAAACCTCCTAAATTACTTATATTCATTAAAAATGGACTTAAAAACAGTACTTAGACTTTATG
Source organism: Solanum neorickii (assembly GCA_027704865.1). NCBI lineage: Eukaryota > Viridiplantae > Streptophyta > Magnoliopsida > Solanales > Solanaceae > Solanum > Solanum neorickii. Next base: position 20,854,387 of record JAKWJC010000365.1, read on the forward strand.
AAACCTATGTTAGGCTTTACGATGTGTCTTGGATTTTCAAGGTGTTACAACTATCAAACCCAAACTTTTTGTACAACGATGTTGGCGTCAAGTTTATACTTGCTACAAGATCACATAATATACGTCCATGGATGCTCTACTCTATAGTGATCTAAACTGTAAATCTACCCAAATATTTCTATTTCGGTGGGTAACTTATTTTGTATTTGGGAGCTGCACTCTTTAGTAAGTGATACAATTTCATATTCTTACAACCTCCTTTTATTTGCCTCCATCTCCTTCATATACCTTGCATACCTAGATAAACCTTGCAAAACATTTACTAATAAAAAATTAATGTGAACTTGGTTAAAAAAGAGAGAAACTTACCGAAACATTTGTCTTGCTTTTATTTTTTAAACTATGGAGAAAATGTTGGAGGTAGCTTCATTATTGTTTTCACTCTCCTTGGTTTCACTACCTTTTCTTGCAGGTTCCACATTTCATTTCTTTGGAGCCAACTCCTCCAACTGCAACCCGCTGAGTGTACCTACCAAATTTACTTGGTTGGGATTAGGATTAGTGTTCCCAACAACCCTCTTTGAAATCGTAAGTTGTGGGCACTAGATAATTGCCCGAATTGTTTCTCCATAATCTTTGTAGCTAATTGGGTATGTCTCAAATAGACAGCGAAATGACCTTGATCAGCCATGATCTTCTTGAACATCTCTTCCATGCTCATGTTACTTTGTTGAATATTAGGCTTCTCCCTTTGGGTTTGTTGTTGATACCCATATGCATTTCTTGGGGTCTATATTGATTTTGGCTTATGCCTTGTTATGATTTCCTCCCCAAGAGAAGTTTGGATGATTCTGCCAATTGGGATTATAGGAGTTCCCATAATTCTGATGACCTCCTTCACGTTGTGCATTACCTATAAAATTCATAAAATTTGTGTTTACTCCACATACCTCGGCATTGTGATATACTCATCCACAAATTTCACACCATATAAGTGGTTATTAGAATGCATTTACATGAGCTGGTTGTAGGCCCAATGATAGGTTGTTGAAATGGGTGTTCATCATATTCTACATCGCAACAATTTGTGCAGTTAATCCTGTCACTGCATCTATCTCCAACATTCCAACAATCTTCTGTACTACCGGTTTAGCACCTCCTCCATTCCACTCAGCATCGCATTGTGAAATCTTGTTCAACAGGATAAACAACTCAGCATAAGCTTTCTCCAAAGTCTATCATGTACCAGCACTACGTTAGACTGATGATGGTGAGGAAATCTCAACAACATCACCTTAAACTTGTCCCAAGCCTGGTACAAGTTCTCAACCTCTTTGTCGAAAGCTTAGGATGTCACTCCTTAGCTTAGCCATTTTCCTAGATGGAAAAAGTATGATAAGGAACTTCTGCAAGATCGTCCCATAAGGTTATGAAGTTCACAAACTCTGAAGCCAACCATCATTTTACTTCCCCCAGCACATAAAAGGGAAATAAAGTGAGCCTCGCGTAATATATATTCACTCAAACTGGAGTGTAAGTATCAGTAATTACAATGAAATTTTGGATATAAACTTGTGGATCCTCGTGCGATAAACTACTGAACTTCCTATTAGTGTGCAACAATTACACCATACTTTACTTCCCTTCAAATCTTTCACCAACATTAGGGTTTTGAATGCATGAAATCACACTAGTGGCATGTGGAATTGACACGTCTATCCCTTTCATCTTAGCCATATCGCTATAGGTTCTTTGTGTTCAACTCTTGCTACATGAGTTACTAGTTCACTAGCAATAAGAGGGATTGGGTAAGTGAGTCTTCTTTTCCTTCTCCCGTAACGAATAAATCTTTCTAGTTCAGCTAAAGTCTCTACCAAGTCCTGACCGTCTTCTAATTTGTGAATTCAATACCAACTGCAAACTGCATAGCTAAGATAAAGTTGTCAACACTTGCTTCTCAACTTCAGAAATTAGACAAATCAAATACTTTCTAATTCTGAAGTCCCCTGCATCGGCACAAAAATCTTGTTGCAACAAAATCACACACACAAGTGTGTGTGGTCGTTCAAATATTGAAGTAGTTCTTACTAAGAGTTTAGTATTTTTCCACAGAGACTTAAAAATAGAATGTTCGATTTTTCAAGTGCTTTCAACTGAACACAAGTGTTATCAAGGTCGAAAGAGTGATTGAATTTGTACTCTAAAATTTAAAAAAAAGGTTAAATAAAAGTAATTCTATTTCTAAGGGTTCGAACAATAATAAGTTAAAGTCCAGGGTTGTAGCTCACATCAGGAACCATGAAAATTATCTTGTTGAACGGATATTTATTACTATCAAGTCAATGATCATAGGGTTAAAGATATAATTATGGTATCTCGGCCTCTAATCGCCTACAGTAAATGAAAACCTAACTACATCGTTGAGCGGGGATAAACTAGACCAATTACTGACCATTACTATTTCTTTCTATATAATGACCAAGCAAGGTTTCTAGTTATATACTTATCCTATAAACAAATCAATTCTAATTCTTAATAGAAAAGCATGCTCCTCATGCCCCACGTTTTATCCTCTTATTCCTCTCCTGAGTACAATATAGATAATATATTTATTTAAGTGGTGATGAAGCATGAAATACGAAAAATAAGAACATAAGAGAGATTCATATGATAGTTAATGTCAATCCATTAAACTTTACTAATTCACAATCATCTTGTAGCCACAGCCCTAGAACTAGGGAAATTAGCTACTCATAGTAGGAAATTAGATTAAGCAAAATATAAATATCATATATAGATCGAAAGTATAAGAGTTTAGGAATGAACCCTAAGAATAGATGCAATAGCTCTCCAAATCTTCATTCTTGAAAAACCCCGGAAAAAAAAAATTTGAGGCTATTTATAATTAAGTTAAATTGGCCAAAACATGTAAGTAGGGGCGCGATGCGGAGGAGTTTTTAAGCTTCAATTCAAGGACTTATTATTTTCTCTGCGACATAGGGTTGTCATGGTCTGTCGTGTTCCAAATAGTTGTTTGCGCACAAATGACACGCACCACTCTGTTTCACTTTCCTTTCTAGAACCAAAGACAAAATCCCTCTCCGCGGTTTATTTTGGATATTCATTTCTTCATTCTTCATTCTTCATTCTTGCTTCATTTAAACTTGGATCTTCATGTTTTCCATTGCCCATTTTAGTGCTCGTTTCTTCATCTAAGCTCACCTATACAACTTATCATATTGGTTAATATAGATGAAATTAAAAAACTTGACACATCTATAAATTAACATAAAACTATTCCAAACTTATCCAAAATAGGGTGGTATTAGGTTCCTAGGCATATAAATACGCCTAAGATCATGAAACACCAACTCGATGTGACCCAAATGACTCAAGAAAAAAATAAAATAAAAGAAAGAAAAAGACAAATATTTTTCTCCTTGAAAGAACTGTGACATAAAGAAAACCCCTGGAGTTTATTAAATTAACCACTATTAATAGAGACAATTCAAATTTTAGCTTATATGCAATATATTCATTGTGAGAACAAAGCCTTCTTGAAAAGCACCAAGCACAAATTCTACGCAAGCATGGGTAGTAAAACAACAAAAATGTGAGACCAACTCGCCTATCAAGAAATCAATCACCCACACAAGCATGTCCAACAAGACATATTTCAATATTCACAAAAGAAAATTATGAAATCAACTGTCAAACTGTCACAAAAATTAAAATTTACTCCCTTTGTTTCAAAAAGAATGACCTCCTTTCTTTTTTAGTCTGTTTAAAAAAAAATGACCTTTTTTTAAACATTTTAATTTCAGCTTTCCACGTGGCATGTTTAAGCCACAAGATCAAAGGGAAATTTTGTACATTTGACCTAACTTTAATTTATGATCACAACATTCAAAAGTCTTCTTTATATTTTTAAACTCCGTGCCAAGTCAAACCAGGTCGGTTTTTGAGAACGGACGGAGTTACACATTAGTAGTTTGAAACAACCCCTAGGAATTTTCGGTGGCTTAGCTGGTTGGTTACCTGAACTCCCACCTTATTGATGAGGGTTAAATTCCCACATTATGATGACCTCCCTATTTCCCCTTCTCCACCCCTATTTTTTTTTTTTAAAAAACAACCCCCTTCCCCCGAAACAAAACGTATCATTGTCCTTAATGCTATTGCTTGCTCAAAATGAGGGATAAAGGAAAGTGATCATACCCCCCTTGTATACTTGAACCTATTTTGCCTTCAATAAGTTGGGACTCACTTTTATCTATTGTATCACCCTCTCAATGTCGGGTTAATATTCCATGGAGACTTTTCCCTTTCCTTATCAATTGCAGATTGCATGGTCGTGATTTTGTCCTCAAAGAGCTCAACACTTGTGCTCAATTTTTCTACTTTAGAATCAGTCCCCACATGATATCTCTTGACATGGTATCTAATATCAATTTTTTTTCCTCTGGCACATATTTTTCTCATGTATCCCTCATGGTGATTAAGGGTCTAGATCGCACACATTCATCTATCCTTTTTATTTATGTGCATCAAAATTTATGACAATGATTCATGATAATTTTAGGATACGGTAAATGTAACACCTCAAAAATGGAAAATATATATAGGGATTGAAAGTTGATAGAAAATTGTTGATGCACTGGTTCTATGATCTCATGTATGGACCATGAGAGGGAATACACATTGGGAAACCATTTGTGGGTGACACTTGGAAAGGTTGTGTCTATGAAATTGATACACAAGCGCAAAAAATGACTCGCGGATGATATAACGACTCGTGTTTTTGTCTCATAGTCGCACATTTAGACTTAGTGATTCAAGAAAGTTTGGATTACGAGTGAGTGTATATGAGTCATACAAGGATATACATTCAATAGTCAGTGTTCGTATTACACTTTAGGGAATCCTTGATACTCAGAGTATGAAAGGGTCTATGGTTTGTATAAGGTTCTACAGATTGTGGTAATCAATTCCTTGTATGAAATCAGAGATTTGGGCTTTCTTGGTTCACAAAGAACTAGTACGGTTTGTGTTCGAATGTACGAACCATACATGGATTCGTAAAAGTGATTTGACTGTTTTAGTTCAAGGGTATTTGTATATCTTCCTACCCTTTAAATCTTTATGCTACTTCATTTTATGTTTGACACTATAATTGTTTCTCTTAAGACTCTAACCATCCTATTCACTCTCATTCTTTCAGAACCCTAAAACTTTGTAATGTTTTGTTCTCCAAGTTTCTCTCAAGGTGATTCAAGGGCTTCCTTAAGTTCAAGTCTTCTTTCCAAACTTTAATCTAAGGCTCTATCAAGGTATCTAAAAACTTCATTGATATGTCCTCTTCACCCATTGAGTCCCAAAGAAACCCTAAAATCTCTTTTATGAATCCCTAATTCTACGGTTTCATGGTTTTGTTGTGGATTCAATTGTGATTATAAGTTTATTCTAATTATTGATCTTAATATGCATTATTTGATCGTATTTACAGTTTTTCAATGATTTGCACATGAAACCATACTATACAAGTGATTTTGATATGAAATCAAGCTTTGATGATATGCACACATTGTGAATTAAGGATGTTTATAAACTAAAGATGCTTTTGAATAAAGTATTATCATATTTTATGAAATTATATTACTTTCAATTGAAGTATTCTCATTATGAAAGATTTTCATTATTTAGATGCTTTCGGTTAAGTATCTCTTATGAATTAATTATGTTATGAAATAATGATATTTTAAGTAGCTATGATTATGATATTTCTATGATTGACTTGGTATTTCTAGATTCTTACATTTAAAGGAATATGAACATGAATTTGATATGATCATGCATATTCTCTATTAGGAGTTTACTTAACATCAAGTTGTACTAGTGACGATTACCAAGTTCCAAAACTACGTCTCTATGATAGGATGTTCCAATTGGGAAACAGCTAGTGGATCCACATAAACTTATAATTATGGTCCTTACTTTGCTGATTAAGACATTCTCTTTTCAGTGTGGAAGTAGTACACTAACTTCATGTCATATTATTCATGGTTTATGTAGGTTAACAATATTTCCCACATAGTTATGAAAAGATGTATAATTTAAGTATGATCTAATTTTCAGAATATTGCATTGACTTTGTCCTATGTTTATGAACTCAAATTATCAAATTATATCAGGTTTTACTTATTCATTATGTGAAGAGCATCCTTTGAAGGTATCATGCTTCTGCCCAAAGTCAAACCATACTTGTGCTTTAGGTTTTAAGTCTTGGCGGTGAATTTGGCCTTTAGTCTACGTCCATATCAGGGAGCCTGTTGCAATAATCTTAGCTACTGATATGTGTTGATACTTTTCCCAAAAACCAGTAGATAAAGAACGACTTGTGTGTGACATCAACTTCCTTTGCTCTTATTGATTTCACACTTATGTGAGTGTTAAGGTCATCTTGCTTTGCTTGTTGATTCAACCTTCTAGATATGAAATATGAAATTTCCATACTATTTTAGGAAAATATGGATCTAGAGGGTTGAGAATATTTCTCTAATAATGTAATATCTAACTCTAAATCAATATGTTGGAAAACTCCCTCTTGAATGAGTCACATCTAAAATCTCTTCCTTTATGATTTTATATTTTTTTTAGACATGTTGATAGTGTACTTCCATGCCAAGTATCCCAAGCCGCAATTTATGAGTAGATTGATCCATTTGTTGAGATGGTTGTGTACTAGATAAAGTTATTACGTTACAAGACAATTGGGTGACAAATCCGAGCAAAAGTATTTTTTTGATATTTTCTATAATGAAAAAGGGAAATAAACCTACAATAATTCATGATAGAAAAACAATAAGAGTGTAAAAAGAATTCAACAATGAAACTCAAAGTGAGACGTACATTTTCGCATATATGAGATTGTAAACCTCCAATACAAGCGCCACCTTCAATCAGAAAATTGACAACCATTTGAGCATAACACTGTTAATTGGTATTTCACCAATGGAAAACTATAGTTTGTAAGTGAAATTATAGTCCAAGGTTTAAGAAACAGTGAAGTTCCTCTCCTGAACAACATTGCACCTGTGAAATACTGGCTAGCCATTGCGAAGCGCAAGTGGTTCACAGTTGGTGCCATGACAAAAATTGGTCCAAATTCAACATAAGAATTCATAATGCAACTCCAATAGATACTCAGGCTTCCCCAAAGGATTCACAATCCATTTATATACAATTTTCAGTGATTTCTGGTAAGAAGAACGTCAATTTGTATATCATTGAAAATTATCCAGCACACAAATAGGTAACTTAGGACCTTTACAAACTCTTATTCACAATATCATAGTCACCACAAGATTAAAATCACTGACATCATATCATAAACACAAAGTAATGGAACTCATTCGCAAATTTTAGCCCCAAAATTACATATTTAGATAATGACAAAATTTCCCTTATGAATGACATCAACATTTCATTGTAGAACAATTTCGTGTACTAAATAAACATTGTGGGTTACTCACACTTCACCCGAAAATAGGGATTTTAAGCAAACAAAGGCAGATTTTACATGATAAACATCATATTTAAGAACATTTACTTCAGATCTCACAACTTTAAACACTAAAATCTCTTTTCAAGACACAAATTTAATGTTCAAGCAAGTGGATTCTGGAGTAAAACTTAACTAAAGAATGAAATCATTACCATATTATCAAATTATGAAACTTAAAGTTAGGAAAGAGAGTAACATAAAAGATTTGCAGATCGTGAAGTAATAAATCAAGAAATCCAATGGTGGGTCTTCAACTTTGAACTCAAGAACACATTGAAAAATTAAAATTTTCAGATTTTCAAAGTGAGTTTACTAATTTGGGGAAAGAAGGATTGAGTGTATATAGGGAAAAGAGAGATGTGCATGGGAGATTTAGCAGTTGGGATAAGAAGGATTTATGTAGGTGGATAAATGTGCGAACGGAGGTTAAGGGAAATATACAAGGAAAGACGTGAAGGTTTTAGGACTTTTGGGGGGAAATGTGAACAAAATAAGATCCTTTGAGTTTTCAAGAGTCAAAAAAAATTCTTTATCAAAGTTGACTGTGATAGGCGACATGCCAATCACATTCGGCGCGATGCCATTCATAGAGCAGATCTTCTGAATTAGTGTTAGTGTATTGTGTTAGACTAGCGCTTCAACTACGTTGAACAATAGTCAATTAATTGTTCATCGTTCAAGCACATATTCTAAAGAGTGTTTTTATCGAATATCTGATGAGAACCTGCGTTTAATTGATGATGTATACCATGCAACCATTGTTTCACCTATCTAGCCTCGATGGTCTGTACGCTCAATCTTTCATTACTATTGCTTAGCATCTTTCCACAAACCATAAAAACACATCAAACAACAACTATCATAAAAAGAAATAAAGAAAAATAGTTCATTTTCCTCCAAGAAGCTCTTGATTTAAAATCGCGTCGCGATGCAAGTACCTCAAGCTAGCCTAGTGTCGGTGGCAATTTCCTTTCTCGTGGATGTTTCATCAGCTCATGCACATAGTATTCCACGAATACTACCCTGCACTCAGCATGTGTCTTTATAGTCATGCCAACCTTAATCTTTACTAATGCATGACCAACTAAAAATTGGAGCTCTCCAAGCTCCACATTAATAATTTCTTTTTCTTTAGCGGGTATGGTCGGCCCATAATGACAGGTACCTACAACTCAATATCACAGTCTAACACCACAAAATCCATCGGCGAGATAGACTTATCTACTTTGATTAACACGTCAAATAATATACTAACCAGTTTCTCGATAGAGCAACCCGCCATCAATAATTTCATAGGATTGAGTTTGAGATTCCATAGACCCAATGTTTAAAAAATCATGAAAAAAACATCAAGTTGATACTTACCCCTAAGTCACATTAAGGCCTTATCAATTTTCGGCACCCCAATGGTGCACTGATTGGTAAAAGCTCTCAAATCTTCTTTCTTTGTGGCAAATTAATTTGCCACACACTGTTGAAAAGCTGAGACATTTCAAGTGTGTTTACGTTAACCACCCTCTTCTTTTATAGCAAATTTTTCATAATTATTTAGTACCTTGATATGTGCAATTGAGCATAAATAAATGGAGTATTCATGGAATTTTTTTTAAGATAACTACAAACTTCTTGAAAAGCTCTTCATCTTTCTTCTTCATCACCTTTTGAGGATAAGGACAGGGAAACTCTAGGAGGATTGACCAGTCCATAATTTGGACTCATTTAGGGTTTTGTTTTAATAAATTTAGTGTCTTCAAATGCATATTTTGTCCCTATAATTGATATATTTTTTCAAGGATTTTAAATGAAGAACAAATAACGAACACTAAGGGGCAAAAATGAATAAGGAAGCTTAAAGAATGAAAAAAAGGACATGAGGATCACCTAACCTATTAGGCAAGTCGTCGAATGGCCTTGGTCCTACCTTATATTCCAATGTTCTAATTCTTGTAGGAGAAAATCATTTAAGCGATCGAAAGGATCAATTGGTGAGTTGCTAAACTGTTCCGCGATGCAGTGTTTTATCGCCCAAAGTAACAGAACCTCAAGGATGTTTAAGGAAAAGGCGAAACGATGATACAAATGACGAAGGGTGGATGCCGAGTGTATCAAACTTTTTCAACAACTATAAATAAAATTTTAAATTCTTAGTTTACAATATAAAAATTGAGAAATCAAATAGAGTGTAATTCACCTAGATGTGAACATTGTCTTAAGCTTTAGGAAGATTTGAAAATTTTTAAGAAATTAGAAGTGGGTGTTCAAGATTCTTCATTTTAAACTTGTGTAAAGACAATATCAATAATACCCAGTTGATGAAAACACCAGTTGGTATCGATTCCTTGCATTTTACTATGTCTAGATAAAACTCCAATTGTTATAGTGTGACTATAGGTTGATATAACTGTTGGGTATTGCTAATTGATAGTTTATTGTCATGTAAAAGTGATTTCGTTCAGTATTTGTGGTTAAATTTAATGGGTTGTAGTTGCATGGGTTCAACTCGAGATAGTGAATCCTAAACCCTTTCCACACATTCAGCTCGACATAGTGAATGGACTAAGGTGAAGGTTGTGCTTAATTGTTGCTTATTGGTGTTCGAGAGAAACCGATTTGATTCGAGGTAAACTACTCGAGAGAGAGTTCATCCCACAAAAGTCTAGCTTATCTACTAATATGCAGTTGTTTTCCACTAATTTTAATTACCCGGTTGTTTGTCTTACCCCTTAATCGTATCACATCCGAAGAATCGCATCTCCATACTTGTGTTTTCGTGTATTTTCTATTTTAGTTGATAATTGAGTGAAAAAACCTTTTTGATAACTGACACTCGTGTCACCCTTTTAATTTGTGATGTCTTTACTCGTAAATGTCTTTACTCATGATTAACTTGAACTGATTTACACTGACTAACGATTGTTGACAATTAGTATTGGATGAAGTGATACATTTATCAAGGATCAACACCCCTTTCTTCACAAACATTCACTTTTTCCTCCTTGGACAACTCTTCATCGGTCACAGCACAAATAGATACACTAGGCTTTACCTCATGATCAACTTCTTTTCTAGCAATTTTCTTTGACATTACATTAGTTCCTTCATTAACTTTACCAATCCTTGTGACTGTTGCCATGCAATGAATATCATTCTTTTGGTTTAGTGGGGTGTCACTTCGGAGTGTGCCTTTGGCGGTAGGAGTCATTTGAGATGATAAATGGTTCATTTGTGTCTCCAAGTGGTTGACTGAAGCAAAGTGAGAGCTAACAGTTTGAGTCGAATTCAAAACATCTTTCTTGAGTTCCTTGACCCTGTTGTCCGTAGACTCAACTCTTTTTAGAACTCAGTTCAACATCTCTTCAATTTTAGAACCACTTGATCACTCACACTTCTTTTTTCTTGGTTTTCAGGAGGATTTTATTTTTGGGAAGGTACATATGGATTCGAATTTTGATGGTTATACCCATCATCTCCTCTAACTCTATCTTGATTACACAATTGTCTTCGTGGTCTGTCCATTGACCATATCTATCTCATCAACCTTGATTATCTTTTCGAGGACGCTAAGAACTTCGATTTATCACTTGATATCCTAGTCAAGATCCCAAACCTTGATTTTTTTCCAAAAATCTAACATCCTCATCAAACAAAGCATAATTAGTCTCATCTTGGTTATTTGTTAATCTCGTTCCTCCTCTTTCTTTCTCATCTCGTTTGTCATTGTTGAGGCAATAGCCTAGCGCCTTTAACCCTATCTTAATTATGCCATGCTACATTAGTGTTTGTCATTTTTTTAAGAGAGATGGTATCTTGAAGGTAGGTAAGGTTCATTAAATAACCTCCAGTCAAGTTGTTTACTACTCCTTGATTCACATAGTAGAAAATTTGGAGTAAAACTTGATCCGATAGCCTGTGGTTTAGACATTATGTTAACTTCTTCTTGAAAATCACACACATCGTGTATAATTTGTGTCGAGATTTGTTCATAATTGTTTATCTCATCCCTCAATTTCAACATCTCAGAGGAAGGATAAATTCTATCGACAAAAATAGTCTTTAATTTCTCTCAAGTGGTAATTGATCCTCGATGTAACTGTCCAAGACATGTGGTAGCCTCTCTGGTCAATGAGAAAGGAAACAACCTTAGTCGAACTGACTTTTGGTTTATGTTTCACATCTTGAAATGGAGACAAACTTCCACAAAATTTCTGAAGAGTTAGTTTGCGTCTTCCACTGCTTTCCGTTTGAATAACCCCTCATTTGTAGCAAATGAAGCATCCGACTTGTCACTTGATATACGACATCATGTACCTTTGTTGATTGGTGAATTGCTTAGGCTACACCTAAATCCATGGGTGCTTCTTCAGTGGTAAATTCATTTGCAAAGTCAACACCATCAACACTTTCGTTGTCACCTGTTTGGTCCATTTTACCCCCTTTTGCAAGCAACAACACAAAATAACAATAACACAAAATGCATAACAATGCAAATCTAGGAACGAACAAAAGACAATCGTTAACAAATCCCCAATAATGACGCCATTTTTTTTATAAACGCTCAACTATGTCTCTTTTTTCAGGGCATAAGTGATCGATCGTATGCAAAATAATAAACCAAGTCATGAGTTCAAAGGGTTGTGTCTTCTAGTAAAGGTCAATACTTTTCAGATAAGACATAAAAATCGCTTGTTCATACTATCCTTTGTTGACTATAAATAGAGGGGCTTCCTTTGATTTTTCAACATTTTTTTTATCTTCTTCTTCTTGCAGTTTTTTTTGTCTGATTTTTTACGCTTGAGTGAGTTCGAGCTTTAGCGAAATATGAGGTACCACTATTCTAATGAAGTAAATTGTTTATCCTCGGAAGGTATATTTCATAACATCGAGTACTTTGAGAAAATAATTTGCTGATATAATATTAATTTTTTGCTTAATATATTAATTAGTATGTAATGCTCTAATATATAAAGTTAACAATATGTAGTCTAAATTTATTTGTTTGTGTTAACAATTTCTCTTGTAATTTAGATAAAAACTTGTAATATCTTTTACCAAAATTTAGAGAATGGTCATGATTTGTTTTTGATGCTCAAGACAAGAGAATGACTTTATTTATCAATGTTACTTATGCGATTTAGATTGTCATGAAGTTTGTTTTAAAATAGTTATTACTATATGAACATTAGACCTTTTGTTTTGCTTATTTATTATTTTTCCTTTGACAAATCATGATTGGTTGAATAAATTTAATTTAAGGAAAAAATTACTGAAGTACACGTCTTATATTTCCCTTATTTTCAATATCCCTTTTATTTCGAAAATCTCTAAAATCCTTATTTCTCTATTAATGTATTTAATGTATCCGAACTACATATTAATGTATCTAAGCCAATATTCAATGTATCCAATTTATTTTATACTATATTCAAGCCAGTGTTTAATATATCCGAGCTAGTTTTTAATGTATTTGATCTGCATATTATGTATTTGTTTTATGTTATAATGTATCTGAGATACTCTTTGATTTATCTATAAGGTACAAATTTAAGAGATTATTGTAATTAAAAAATAGGGATAAAATGCAATTTACTCTTTACACTATGAAATTTATGTAAATTATACAAAATTTAAAATCATTTACAAATATATGAACTTATCTGCTTTCCTCGATCCAAGCCCGGTGAAAAAAAAAAGCATAAGAAGAGTCCGATAATGGCCGGTCTTTAAAGGCCCTTAAGAAAGAGGCTTAAGTCATCGATTCCAATCCGATAACGCTTTTCTTTTTATTGGTATGCCGCTCCGCGTCCGCGAGCAAGGAGCGAGCTAAGTAAATCTTACCTGAAAATGAGTGAGATTCGATTCTTTTTCCTTTGTCCTTTTTGTTTTGTCATTTTCTTTTCTCTATGATCCCAATTATTATATAATAGAAACTATAAGAATCCCAAAACATCACATAATACGTAAAAAAACAATAGAGTCTCCATTTTTTTTTTTCAATTTCTAAACAGGTGTAAGATTAACAGTTGATTATAAATATGATTTCACAGATACACTATATTCTTTTAACTTATTAACAGTTGATTATATATATGATTTCACAGATACACTATATTCCTGAAATGCGATAAATTACATGATTGAGCCTCATCAAATTGAAACAAATATATACATTGTTGTGTTTAACTAACAATTTTTTTCATTTAACAAAAAAATTGCAATATTATTTCGGGCTAAACTTATTATTCAAATGAATTGGTAATAACATGCAACACACGTATAAAAAAACTAGTATATATGCTTAGGAGGTCTTGCTAACTTGTAAAACAATATTCATCTATGATGTGGATTCTACATGTGCCAAAGTACACATTTAGAAATGGAGAGGAACGAGAAATTGCCAAATTCTCAAAGGGAGACGGACGAGAGAACGAGAGGTAGACAAATACACAAACGCACAGAGGGTCACGAGAAGGAGAGATACACAAATACACAAATATACAAATAGAGGGGGATGAGAGAAGCAAAGATACACAAATATAGAGCATAAAGTAGAACGAGAGAAGCGAGCCATAGAGGTGAGAAGCACCTAAGAAAGGGAGAGTAAGTGTCGCTAGATTTACCTAATACTAAAAGAAAAGTTGAGTTTACCTTGGTTTGTGAAATTTCCACTTTTATTATTTCACGCTTAAAGCAAAGAAGCATTTTGCACTGCTATATATCGATATATTCCGAACAAGCAAATCTTTGCTGTTCTAATTTACACATTCTTGAATCAGAGTAAAAGTCACAATATAAGTTACTACAACTTATTAGACATGAGAATGAAAGCCCACTGGAACGCAAAAACCAAAAGAGATTTAGTGGCCAGGACTAGTAGAAGCATTAACATTGTGTGCACTTCCAAGTTCTTCAGTGAAGCAATCTTGGCAAAGGCACGACTATGCCATAATTAATCAAGAATTTACAATTTCTCCATCATCACTGTACAACTGCTGAAGCACCACGAAAGATGTGTCCCTTCTTTGATAAAGGTAAGCTTGCATCCTTAAGTATTTCTCTCTCAGATTTCACTGTTTTCTTTTGCAGACAATCTGATTCTAAAAATTCAAAATGAATTTCCTGTACAAACTGTCTTCTCATTAGACCGTGGTCATGGTTGTGCCTGTGTGCATATAATTGGTATTTAAATTTATTTTAATGGCATTTCTGCAGATTGCAAAGTGACCTCCTGCCCAGAAGCCAGTTGCTCATATTCAGCACTGGCCTCAGGGGTGTCTTCTTCACTGGGTGGAACCAATTGCCAAAAGAGTGGCAAATATTTGTCCCAGTCTTTGAGGATAACAGAGCCTTTTGTGCTGCCAGTTTTTTCCTAGAAAGAATGAATACGCTAATATTAGAACACAGTACACCTCAACCACACGTTCAAAAAGTCTAGAGCAAAAATGAAGAACTAATCTAAATGGCCTCACCCAACTGTGTAAACTAAAAATAGTGAGTGAATGCATAATGTGAACTTCATATCTAATATGTACATAGCCTGTATAATCATTGTATAACTTGTGTATATCAATTACGAGAAGTAAACAGTGAATCCGGTCGACTACTTGTAAAATCCCAAGAAAAATGAGGTGGATACCATTCATGCATAGCAGACACACCATCAATTAACTGTATTACTGACTAAAGCCATGTGGTGAACTTATGGCCAAAACCCATTAATTAATCATAGGATAAAGAAAGATAAAAGTCCCCCCCCCCCAAACACACACACACATTAAATTATAGATGCAAATATACTAGAAAAAGTTTGACAGGAGCTAATCAAATTGGATTGTGGGCAGATAAATGACAAATTCTTAAAACATATAATTATGTCCCAATGAGCTGTATCATTAATCTAGCATGTCTGTGTGCCCATATGCAGCCACATACAAAAATACAGAAGTACTTACCACATGAGCTTCAATTAGGTTCTTTAGCTGTGTTTGACCCACCGGAGCAACCACTCTTTGGATCTTAACAATCTCCTTGTTTACCTTTACAAAATGGTGAAAGTATCAGAAAATGTGCAAAGAAGAACACAGTTTCAAGAAATCAAATCAAATTTGTTAATGCATGTTGGTAAAGCTTAAAGTCATATAAAAAGCTACATATGAGTTTATGATTCAAATTGGAGAGTAAATGTCATTGCTATGAAATCACCACATGGTCTGCCAAGAGATTTTGGTACTTTTCAATCTTTCATAACAAGGCAAGAATGCCTGCTTACTTCACATGGTCTACGAAGAGAAAAAGTTTTTCTTTTCAAATCCTACTCTAGTGGGGCAAGAATGTCTGCAGCTTTGGTGACTGCCAAACATCAGATATTTTGTTGCAGACTTCTAATTTATAGATCTACTATAGAGTTTGAATTCTAGAAGTATTCTACCAATCAATGAAGTGGAACAAGAATCATCAGAGACCAAAGTTTAAATTCTGAAGAAATGAAAATACACTCGGTGATTTCGTCATTTATCTAAATATTCATGTGCAGGATTAACATGTGCTACTGAAAGATAATAAATACCCAATGGAAAAATCGAGGTATGAGTAAGCTGTGACTGATTGAACCAAGGACTAGGATGAATCTACGGAAAAACCAAAAAGGTCATTCACAAGATTTCAAGCTAAGGAATTGCAAAAAAAGGTGGTTTGGCTTTTAGTGAGAAATAAAGAAGATGCTAATTGTGGAAGAGGATCTCAAGACTCAAGGAGATGATTGGCAAGTGTTACAATTATTTTATGGGCCAAACTGAAGTCAAAGAGGATATAGACTGAGGGCCGACCACCAACCAAAGAAGGCCTAAATCATCCCACAAAGAAGGCCACCTTCGCGGCAAGTACGGGGTAAAGGCTCTTAAAACTACCCACAAATTAGGAGTTTTTCCTTCAATTTAGGCAACCTTACTTCCCATGGTTTTAGGAGACTTAGTCATACTTTCCTAGTATGGAATATAATGGGCACATTTAAATGTTTCCCTGGGTAGTTGGGATTTATTTCTTTTCCTATTCCTGAGGATGTTGCACTTGTATCAAAAATACCACTTCTCCATCTATTAGATCA